>JASDQU011100799.1:0-10023 GCA_032191745.1 Picea mariana | reverse complement strand
TATTATCTCTCATATATTCTTGGGTGGAAGGAAGGGGCAAGGATGGAGAGTTCAAATCTATCTTGATATTGGAGGATTGTATCTTCCTCTTGGAGGTTTATCCCTCCCTTTACATTTGGAAGTTGTAGCTACCTTTGGCAGTCATTACTTCCCTTGAACAATAACTATTGATTATTTCTCATATATTGTGCATGGTGTATTGTGGTGTATTGGTGCAACTCTTATACTATTGTTCATTGCTCATTGGATATAGTTGAATGATTTAAGTATAATTTGAAAGAGGTTTTAAATTTTACTTGATATTGATTCACCCCCCTCTCAGTATCAACATGGGTTTAACCTTTAACTATAATGGGTGGTTCGACGGGAGAATGGGGGTAACCTTCACTAGATGAAATGCACCATATATCCACACATGTGCATGGGTCATGTGTATTGGGTGGAGGAATATTATCATGCGAAGGACTTATTGATGAATTTGGGGGATTCAAAGGGAAGTCATCTGATTGTCATGGTATATGTACTACTAGTGGGACCAGGGGTAATAATTATTTCTCCAAAGAAAGTACGATGGGATTACCTGAAGAGGGTAGCGTGGTCATGTTTTTGGAAAGTGATGTTTGAAGGGATGTTTGAACATCATGTAGCATGGTCATGTTTTGGGTGTATATGCTAGGTTGAAAGGCTTCTTGTGATAAGAAGAAATATATGCAATGCATTGCATCCTAGGGATAGTCAGGTGTTGTCATATCCTCTACGATATCTTCATCTGATTGAAAGATGTATGAAAATAATGGATATTTAGAGGTATGAATAGGCAAGTGCAACATGATGGCACCAAGTTTGTGGCCTAAGTTGTTTATAATATTGGCGTCTATGGAAGGTGTAGAACTTGAATATTAGTAAGTAGGTTTTTTTTAGAAGAGTGGGTATAGCCTTTCACTAGAACGAGTGGTTCGATGGGAGGAGGGGGGGAACCTTCACTGGACGAAATGCACCATATATCCACACATGTGAGTGGGTCATGTGTATTGGGTGGAGGAAGATTATCATGTGAAGGACTTATTGGTGAATTAAAGGGATTCAAAGGGAAGTCTTCTGATTTTCATGGTATATGTACTACTAGTGAGACCAGGGGTAATAATTGTTGCTCCAAAGAAAGTACGATGGGATTACCTGAAGACGGTAGCGTGGTCATGTTTTGGGAAAGTTATGTTTGAAGGTATTTTCGAACATTTTGAAGGGAAGTCATGTAACAAACCTCGTATTCAACAATGAGAGGACACATGTGCGTAAAATTATCTAGTTGGTCACATAGTGCATGCAAGAATCTCATCCATTAATTTACTAATGTGGAGATATAGCATATGTCAATAGTTTTAGTGTCGGTAGGGGGTGCCTCTGATACAGGCAAAGATGTTTGTCGCATTGTTACTAAGGTTTCCCAAAACTACGGTAGGGAAGGGTAGTGATGAGTGTAGTCATTTTACTCTAAGTAGATGGTGCATGCAAAGATGGGGCACAAAACTTTCTTCCGTGATGAAGAAGGTTCTACAATAGTGGTGGTGGTTGAAGCTACCGGGGTAGGGAGCAATGATGTTTTCTTAGGGAGCCGAATTAGATTGTGTAATTCGGGTAGCCTGGTGGGGCATATATTGGTAGGGTTTCTGAGCGTTGCAAAAAGTGCGCATGGAGGTTGGACTCAGGGTTGAGGGGTGGAGCCATTATTTTTCTTATTACCCCTTTGTTGGTATATTTTCCCCCAATTGTGTGATCGTTTGGAGGAGTTGGTGTTTGAACCACTAATTGCATGGGAAAAGTCATCGATTGAGGTGGGAGGGATGATAGTGGTACCATAGATGGTGGGTCAAGATACCAAACAAGTATAGCGATCACCATGTTAGGCATAATGAGGGTAGTGGTGACCTAATAGGATAATACTCTGAGTGGTGGATAAAATAAAGGTATTTCAGTTATGGTCTGATGGAACATTTTCCAAACTTGTATATGTCCATTCATGGGGGGATGTTCTGGAGAGGATTGTGAAGTAGTTATTTCAAGAATAGGTTGAGGTACTATGGGTTCCTCTAAGGAGGGTCCATCACTAGATTCAACACCATATAAGGATACAAAAAAAACTTGGGCATAATCTGTGGGAGGGAGGATAGGTGGATTCCCTTGGTAAGACCCCACAAGGGATGGGTTCATGAAGATTCCAAGTCCAACATCTACGATTGGAGAGATATTTGAATTGGATCGTATGAGATGTAGAACATTATCTATGTTACCTGAATGATTGGGTTCATAATGTGCTAATTGGTTGATAGTGACAATCTTCCCATTGTGGGGGAAGAGCATAGTATGGAATACGGACGAGGCCACAAATTTCATGGAAGACATGTAATTGTGTCCAAATAGGATGTTGTAATCTAATGGGGCATTGATGACTTCGATGTCAATTCGAATCTTCTTTCCCCCAAGCTCGATAGGAAAATTTTGGTAGAGTCCTTTTGGTTGTGATGGATGACCATCATATGCCCCAAGAGTGATGGTAGAAGGGATGAGCTTAGTGTTGTAGGGTAAATGAACCCTGCAGGAGTTAGCTCTCTTAGGATCTTCCTAGACCTAAGAGAGAATAGAGATGCAAGCAATAGATTTTCCTAGATCTAAATTGTACACGAAAAGGATCTACGAGTTGATGGAATGAAAGTTTTACCCAGTGCTCAGACGATTGTCCCCGCACGCTCCTTAGTTGTTAGCTTTCTCGAAGATACCCTTCGCTCTTACCAACATGGATATACACACATAGAGACACAAAGAAACATTTTCACAAGATCAAATGAATCATGTACGAATGAATTAATAGATCTAGTGACATAACATAAGAATATTAATTCTCTACAAAGATCATGGAAATCACATGCAATCAAGTAAGGAGAAAAATCTTGTACATCTTATATTGATAAAACAAATGTCTTAGAACTTACAATCCAATAAGTTGATTAATATATTTCCCAAGTTCCTTGCCTAAGCTCTGTAATCAAACCGCTAGTATAAGTTTTCTTTCTCTTTTCTCTCCATTTTTCCAATGAGAGACCTTCAATATATAGGATAATAGAGATAAGATCATAGGTTAATATAGATAGGATACATATTCCCAAGATAACAAGCTTCTCGAGGTTGGGCCATGAAAAATCTAAGGTTTAATTTCATTTCATGGAAACTAATTCTAAATAGGGAGTAACAGACCCAGTTGTGCCCCACATTCTTGTAGAGGGTGACCGATCACACCTTGTAAGAGGATAGGCAGTGACCATCAATTTTGTTCACATGATATAAAGGGACAACCAACGACCAAGCAAAAAGGTATTGTAAATTCAATCGAAAAGTGGTATAATTCAGTGTTTCAAATTGCTAACCTTTGGATGATGGTCATCAGGTGATCAGGTGGAAAATAATTGTATAACAGATTCCCCCTAAAGTGTGAGGTTGGAAGAGGTGTCTAATGGCTGAAATAATTTACAAACAAAATCACAAAGATTTTGGTAGAGGAACCTGGAAAGAAACCATCATCAGACCTACATAATAATAACATCCCTGAGGCAGGCATACCCATGCTCAGTAATAAAAACTATGCATATCTGTCAAAAATAGTACATTGTGGATCCATGCATGATGCAGACAATTAGATCATGGCCACAAAAAAATACACTGTGGATCCATGTCACAAGTGAAGACATAGCCACGACCAAGTACAAATGTGGATCTATGTCACAGTATACAAATCAATGAGATTACTTGATGCCTAAGCAATCTCTGAAGTACTCATGAATAGCTCCATCACAACTTGGGAGGGAATTCCATCAAAGAATGTGGTGGTCCCAACCCAAGGTCTTCGTCCCAAATCCCAATGGTATGAATCTACAACAGGTGAATAAATGAGTTGAGGTCAAGCATGGTAGAAATTGTTTGATTACCAGTCATTGATGTATATCGTTTACAAACACAAGGGAACCCATTAATAATGATGATGGACCCCAAGATACCTAGTACAATCTACCGAGTGTGAATAAATGAGATGTATTCAAACACTCGTAGATTCATTCAACAAGAGCCAATGATGCAAACACACTATTGAAATGCAAGGGAATATGTCGTTGATGTCTACAAATTCCAGGGTACTAACTGGTTTCTAGATTTCAAACATGGATAATGATTTGGAGTCAACCGGAAGAAATTCATCAAAGGAGAGCCTTGATGTCCCTCATCAATCGACAAGAAACATATAAAGGTAGATGGTGTGACGAGTCTAATAGTAGAGCACAATCGACACAGGGATTCCCGGGATGAATGGGATAAAGCACTGAAAATGGCCGACACAGGCTAAATTCCCTTGAACAAATCAACACGACAAATGACTTGACTTGGTAGCATCGACTCGATCAGGACCAAAACACGCACCATGGATGACTGGAAGAGTAACTAATTGGTGGAGTCTGAGAACTCATGGAGATGGTAATCATTGAAAGACAATGGATAACCCAATTGTTGTACATGGACACAAACCAGGTGCATTATTCAAGGATGACTCGATGCATAGATGCCATTTGTGAAGATGAATAAACGTAAAACCCCCCACTCTTTTTGTTTCTTTCATGTTTGAAATGAGGGTGAAAGAAAATAAAAATGTGCTTGATATCCTCACCCATGGATTAATTCTCGAGCCTGGGGCAGAGAATGGTGCTTGACAGTCTTTTCGATATTTAAGTAGTCTAGAAAGATCTGAAAGAAAACTCCATATACAATCTCGTGGATTTAACGAGCCCAAGAAAGTAAATGCTCATGTGTCATTTCATATTTAGAGAGTCTGAAAGGACAAAGAAGACTCCAAGGGTATGCTTTTTCATAAATTTAGTCTCCCGAGCCCAAAAAAGGATAAAACAATACAAGGGAGAACTCTTCTAGCCAATGTTGACTAGAGAATTCATTTTTCGTAATTAGTCCATCTGGTCTGAAAAAGGGTTAAACTTATAGTGAATAGATGTCCTTTCGAATCCATTTAACGAGTGTGAAAGGAAACAAGCTCACTCGGAAATATTTTCATGTTTAGGGAGTCTGAAAAAAGCTTAAAGGAGACTCCAGGGTGTACCTTTGTCATGGTTGGTTACCGAGTGTGACAAAGGGGTAATAGTAAGCTCGGGTAGAGAGAACGAGTCGTTTGCAATGAAGTTCCAGGTGCATGGAACATGACTTAAGCAATGAACTGCAAAAAGAAACAAGAAAAATGATGACCACTCATAACAACAATTCTAATCCAGGGGTGTTGTAAAATGGGAGAAAATAGATGGCTAACAGTCAAGCATGCTTGAGGTGTGATAAGAAATGGAAGAAAATTGTGAGGTAGAAACAATAAGCAGTGAGACAACAACAAAAATGGTGGGAACCTAAGGTATAGTGTTGGAAATATGGACGGTTAATAATGCAAAGAGGGAAATGTAGGGAAAAATCTCTCCTTATATGCCATTTTAGAGACACGAACATCAAGTTCAATGGATTTTCCCATCTTCAAAACATCCATAGAATCCTATCAACACATATAAACTAGATTCCAATGTCAAAATGTATAGTGAAATCCCCAAAAAAAAAAAATTGGATTTTTTGGATATGATATAGACAAAACAAAAGGCACTCGCACTACACACCTATGTACAAGGTACTATATATATTGATAATTTACGTGAAATAGAGCCCATTGCTAGGTTCATACCAAGGATATTTTCCACAATCAAGGAACTCATGAGCCATTATTGGAATCATACGGTGCACCATGCCGGGGCCATGCCACATAGGAACAAATCTCTGCGGTTGAAGATACTCATCATGAGTGGTTTTGTGAGCTACAGAAGCTCCTTGATGGGATCCATCAACACATGAGGGAAGTACAAAAAACAAATTTTGATCGGAGGGATAGATAAAAATTTAGTGGCAAGTTCTAAAAACGAAAACCAAGGGGGAAAGGGTCAAGGCTAGGAGGTTGACTGGATGTCCCAGCCAATGCCTCTAATTTCGAAGCAAGACTCATTATGTTAATTCTCATCAGTATCAAATCAAGGAGGAAGGTATGATGCTTATCATCCTCTCTATGATTAACAATGGAATCCATGATTTATGGGGTGGCCCCTTCTGAAGGAAACTTAATATCTAAGAAATCATGTGAACTAAGAGAGTCAACAACTCGTATGAGTAGAGAAGATTGATCACACTCCACATGAGGATGGAGTTGTTGAACAATATCAACGAATGATGAAGGGATGGTTGGATCAACAATATTGACCATGGCGAGTGGGATATATGCTCCATAGTCAACATCCTCGGGATGAGGTACCACCAAAGGATCAACTGACCCGAGGGATCCACTCGCAGATGAGAAAATCATGTTGATAGGAGCGATATGGGTGGTGTTGGGTGTAGGAAGGGGGAATATCCTCATAAGAAATGGATCTTTAAACATACCTACATCGACGCTTTCATACCCCTCGGAAGATTCACCTATGTAGGGAACATTGGTGCTAGTACTAGTTCGTAAGCTAGGTGTGCAATAATCCAGTTGGTCGATCATGACTATATTTCCTGATTGGGGAAAAGGTATGACGTGAAAGTCAGTGGATGAAACAACCTTCATTATGTAGAACCAAGTGCGACCCAAGAGCATATTATAGTCAAGTGTGGTGTCTACCACTTCAACTTCTATGGAGACAGTCTTTCCCCCTAGCTTATGGGTAAGGACGTGAGAATTATGTTATGTTTGAAAGAATGCCCATAAAAATATTTTAGGATGGTTGGAGATGTGGTGAACTGTGGAGAACCAAGGGATTTCCAACATGACAAAGACATAATGCGAGTGGCCACTCCTTCATCGATCACCATATGAAAGATATTATATTTCATACAACCAACTATGATTTGCAATGCCAGTTGGTGTGAGAGACACGACTCACTATTTTATGTGTCATAGGAAATAATATTAGACTCTGAAGGGTCGATTCCCCCCATGGTTGATAGAAAGTATTTCCATTGTGAAGGACAGCTCTGCAATACTTCAAGTGCTAACATAACACATAATGCTTGGGAGAGATACTCCACTATGCAATAGTGTTGAGCTGCCTAGGCATTCATATTATGGGTAGTCCATTGTAGTACCCCTTTTGGAGGGTGAATTGCAGGTTTGAAAGCTGGTTTCTTTAAGTGAGAGGGTCATTGGGTGGTATAGTCAGTATAGGGTCCTTAGATGAAGGTTCCCCTTCTTGGGAGTCATAGTTCTTCAATCGGGTCGATAGTGCCACTGTATATTTAACCATCATAATATTCATGGATGAGGACTCTCAATTTCCCCTGAGTGGGGGTGCAATAATTTGTGAAATAATTTGTTGTTGTTGGGGGAAAGGATTAGTTAATACCGGATCCTCCTCACTCAAAGTTTTGATGAATCTTGGCAAGGCAAGGGAAGTCTTTGTTGAAGTGGTCCTCCTTACATTCCATGCAAGGATATTTTACCTTTCATTTATTTTTTCCCCCAACATTAGGGTCTTGAGTGTTTTTACTCTCCTGTTGGTTAGAATATTTTTTGGATTTACCCTTGTTTTTCTTCTTTCCTCTGGATTTTTGAAATGAAGCAAATTGAACCGCGTTGACCTTGGAGGTTTGTGTAGGAGAGGGAGCAGATTTGGTATTGGTACCAGTTTGGGACGAGGCTGGGGTGGAAGTTGTATGTCCTTGTTGCCCAATCGATTGTGTCACGAACTATAATTTTATGGGACCCACTAGGCCATCGACATGGGCTCCCGGGGCTAGTTTTGATGGATCAGTCTACAGTCAAGGAGCATGAGGGATGAGATCATATAGTCTGCCCAACTGGAAATATACCAAGTCTAAATATTGAGCATGAATGATGGCTTGCTCCTCGATTACAATGCCTCACATGGAAACATCCTTATCAATGGGTGGGGGGAGTGACTTCGTGAACCAATATGCGAGGATTTGGTCCATAATAGTGGCTTTAATCAAGTCATCGCCACCTCCATTCATGAATATGATCAGAAATATGAGTGGAGGTGGATTGTCGAAGCGAGGTTAAAAGCTCAATATCGGTCTCATATCATATGGAAAGTTGGAAATGTGTTAGAAAATCCATGGAAAGAGAATTAAAGTTGGCAAAGGAGGTACGCAACAACTAAATATACCATTTTTCCACCGAACCTATGACCGTTCTCTAGAAAATTATCAGCTGAATGGAATCATCCATCAAGGAGTTAGAAGAACACCAAAGATGGAAGGTCATGACGTGGTTTTTAGGATATTCTCCAAGTTTTCCGTCGAATTTTGAGACGTCAGATGATAGTTTGGAAGGGATAAGGGGACAGAACGGAGCATGTTATATGGGATCATTTGTCAAATGAGACAAATCTAGCATATCTAAGGTAGCCAAGAAGTGAAGTTGTCAGTTTGGTTGTGAATATTGGTTGTGCGGATGTAGCATCAAGGTACCAGTAGGACCATATATAGGTTGTGATGGCATGTTGAAACCCGATGGTCCACCCATATGTGGTTGAGTGGCTTGGGGAGTGGGGAACATGGGGTTCATCAATTGAGTGGAAAAATCTCCTTATGAAGAGATTCTCGTCGGATTGGGTTGACCCCATGAAGTATTTGGCACTCCGAGATACGATAAACCATTATAAATACATGTATGGTTTGCAAGAAAATTCTTCCCCTAGGGGTGAGGTTGGTTTCCAGTGTATAATTGTCCCCAAACCAGTTGTTGACCTCTAGTTGGTTTCCCACCAACTGGCTATTGGCCCCAAATAGGTTGTTTCCCCCAGTTGGTTGTTGGTTCCAACTAGGTTGTTTCCCCCCAACTGGTTGTTGTCTCTAAGTAGGTCCCCCCCCAGCTGGTTGTTGGCTCCTAGTAAGTTGTTTTCCTATAGATGAAGGTTCCCCCCCAACTTCTTGTTGTCCCCATATTGAATATTGTCCCACAACCAAAGTGTTGTTGGGAAAAATACCCTACGGACTAGCAAACTAGGGTCAGACTTGCATGCATATTTTGACCGTAAAGAAATTACTTTTTAACCTACCACCCAAAAATTAAACCCCTCTTTCACGATACATGCATGGAAAGGAACTACTAACCTTGTTACTGATGTTTTGTGTATATCCTCCGTTGCGCTTTGACCGCTTTCTTGCGCTGCTCCTTCCAAAGATAACCTGCAATCAAGACAAACAACTATGCATGCATGCTACTTTTCTACTTGAGGGTTAGAAATTAAGCATAAATTAAACAAACCATAGATAACTCATGCATTGGGATGGGAAAAGTATTCTTTTATTATTTGAAAAATGAATCAACTTACAATCAAAGTCGAGACTGGCCACCACTCCTTGATCCTGATCCTGGGCTCCTCCTCTTCTGTCCTCCAACTGCTTTGCGTTAATTCTCCTTTGGCTTGAGGAAAGGCTAAAGGGTTGGGACAATGGATTCAGTAAATGGGCAAAGTTTCTTCGCTATATTTTTCCTCTTTTCAAATGCTACCCCTACCCCTTCTTTTATAGGCTATAAGGAGCTAGGTTTTTGGACGAACCCTCGACCATGCATGGTCGGGAGTTTCAGTTAACTGACCCATAGATTTTTGTTCCATCAGAAACTTTCCTCTTTTTGTGCTTTGTTAGGTACACGCGGGTTGTAGTGGGCCTACCAGCGTGCACACGTGTGCAGTAATGGGTTAGGGCACGTGGCCCTTAACTCAAGAGGATTTTCAAAGAGGTTGTTTAGCAGATGTTTTGGCAATGGAGGGATATGAATTGGCCTGATGCCAGGTAAGCATGTGTGGTGCAATTTAGGGTTATAACAGATGCCCCCTAATGTGTGAGGTCAGAAGAGCATCTAATGGCCGAAATACATTACCAATCTTTTACCAATCTGTATTGATGTGCTGAATGAGTGAGCCCAAGGATCAGGAACCAAGA
>JASDQU011100797.1:37680-57088 GCA_032191745.1 Picea mariana | reverse complement strand
GGGGGCCCTCACAAGGGTCTTATGCCATGGCACTGACTGTTTGGTCCCAGACCAAGTACCCCAGGAGTGCACTGGGGGCCCTAGATCTCGTCTAGGGTCTTAGCCATCCTCCAGGAGAATGGCTCTTACAGCTGCTTATAAATTTAACAGTTCTGAACATGAAAATCTGCTACAGGAAAACACTGAACTGCTAACTGCTGAACTGAAAAACTTTAATCTCACAGATTCATACCGGTGTCTTTCTTGTATAGGGATGAAGAAAGGCGTACTAGGGTTTTCAAAATGAGATCTAATTCCTAGATCTATGGATCTTCATGAGGATAAGGTATTGTGCTCCAAGGAAAGAGTTCAGATTCCCTCGGGATTTGTGCCCTAACTAAAAGTCAAACTCCAAAATAGAAAAATTGCTAAAAATAAGACTGAATTAAATTCAGCATGCTATCTACTTTAACTGGAGATTAAGGACAAGGATAACCTTAACCTATCTATAGCTGGTGCATGCATGCATACATGTGCCCTAACTTCTGGAAGCCAAATTTACTGCTGTGCCCTCATCTATAGATTGGATCTGCTGCTGCTGTAACAGAAGGCTCCCAGATCTGCTGTACATGTTCCAGCCCATAGAAGACTATCAGAGGTACACACTCTAACCCTCTCCCTTATTGAGAAAAGTGTTCTCCACCACACCAAGCCAGTCTCTAAACCTAAGTTGCGGGGGAGCGCCCCCCCCTCTCGCTCCTGCTCTCGAAGCGTGCTCCCAAAGGGAGTGTTTTTTGGGAGCGCGCTCCCTAAGGAAAAAAACGCTCCCTGCCTTAAAAAGTGTCATAACCATGCTTGGAAGCGGAACTTTTGGGTGAATATGATGGTAATCATGAGGAGACATGCCACCCCCATCCACTAGCAGTGCTCCAAATGCATCAATTTTGCCTTTATATTCACAGTGTCCATTGTCACGTGGGGGCCATTCAATTGTTGGTCCTGTTCCATGAACACTTCCACCTACTCCTACTCCTCTTCTTCAAAGATCACAGGAGAAGAAACTAGAAGTTTCTCGAGGCAAGAGGAAAACTTAGAGCATAGTACTTAGTACTTGCTACTATATACTAGATCTCTTTTTTTGTTTCCTGTTTATAAGTAGTCTTTAGAACTTAGTACTTTGTCTTGACTCTTTATTTATGGCTTATTTTGTAAACAATGAAGTTATGAACATTATATGACAATTTACCTTTGAAGTTTGAAGTTTGAAATTTGAACTATTGATTGAATCTTACAACTCTTTGGTAATGAATATGGTGCTCTAGAGTCTATTTCATTTTGTGGTTGATGTTGTCTGTTAGAATGTTTATGATTGATGGAAAATCTTTATGATTGATGTCATATGTGTACTAAATTGTTGATGCTTTAATGATCATCATTAATCCATTAGTTAAATGATCTTAGATCCATGTTTTAATGTTTTTTGCAATTGATTTGACATTCTGCAAGTTTTTTTTTATATATATGCATCAAAAAATATATTTTTATGTATTATATAAAAAACGCTCCYGCTCYCGGATATTTTTGAAAATTGCCGCTYCTGCGCCCACTTCCCRCTTCTGCTCCCCACTTCCAACAGCCTTGCTCTAAACATCTCAAACTTCCCTTTTGCAAGAGGCTTAGTCAAGATATCAACAACTCGCTGATCCGTTGGAATGTACTGCAGAACCACAACTCCTTTTTGAATCCTCTTTCTGATGAAGTGGTATCTGATCTCAATATGCTTGGATTGATCATGAAATACTGGATTTTCAGAGAGTTTGATACAACTCTAATTGACACAGTAAATCACAGTAGTGTCCAAAATCAGATCTGTCAGTTTTGCTAATAACTTGCGAAGCTAGATGGATTCACAACTAGTAGAACTTGCTGCCATATATTCTGCCTCTGCTGAGTTGAGTGCTACAGAAGTCTGCTTTCTAATGAACTGGGAAATCTTGCTTGAACTTAAACTGAAGCAACACCTTGAAGCGCTCCTCCTACCACTAGCACTATTTGCCTAATCAGAATTAGAAAAACCATGCAGCACCAACTCTCCGTCACCAACATACTGTAGTCCAGAATGCCTCATGCCCTTAAAGTACTGGAGCACGTGTTTTGCAACTACCCAATGAACCTGCCTGGGTTGCACCATGTACTGACTTAAGGTGTTGACTACAAAACAAATGTCAGGCCTTGTATTTACAAAATACATGAGGGAACATATCAATTGCATGGATCAATCAAATCTGAATTAGAATCAACGAAGGACTTTAGATTTGCTACCATAGGAGTAGCCATGGGCTTGCAGTCTATCATGTGAAATCTCTTTGAAATCTCGATTGCATACTTACCCTAGAAAACTTCACTCGGACTTTGCCACATCGCTAGACCCAGAAAGTAGTGCATCAAGCCGATGTTCTTCATGTCAAATTCTCTCGCCAACTTTGCCTTGCACCATTCTATGAGTTTCATTGAACATCCTGTAAGTATGAGATGGTCTACATATAGGACTAAAACAAGTAGTTTATAACGATCAACCAAATAGTATAGATTGGAATTTGCATCTGTCTTAGTGAAACCCAAACCTAAAAGATACTCATCTATCTTGGAGTACCATGCATGTGATGCATGTTTCAAATCATAAAGGGCCTTCTTCAACTTGAAAACATGGGTTTCACACTCATGCACCTTAAAGCCTCTTGGTTGATTTATGTACACCTCCTCAATCAAACCATTAAGAAATGTCGCCTTCACATCCATTTGATATAAACACCAATAAAAGACTGTTGCTAAAGACATAATGAATTTGATAGAGGTATCCTTGGCAATAGGAGAAATCATAGTCAACTCTCTCTTTCTAGGAGAACCCTCTAGCCACAAACCAAGCTTTGAATTTTTCTATGCTACCATTTGCTGCATGCTTGACGTTGTACAACCACCTAGAGTCAATCACTGACTTCCCCTTTGGTCTAGGCACTATCTCCCACACATCATTCTTCATGATGGAGTTGTACTCTTCTATTATGGCATCGTGCCAAATTTGTTGATTTGTTGCCTCCCCAAAACTAGGAGGCTTTGCATTAATGATGGAAGACATTAGTGCCGCATAATTTAGAAATTTACTGGGAGGATGACTTACTCAAAATGAATTCATAGGAGCTCCAACTTGCCCCTGCACCTCATGTAGTGTCTGGGTGAACCACCTAGGCTTCTTGGTTGAACTGGATGGTAAAAAGGCACCCCCTGCACCTACAAAAGCTTGCTGATCTGAATTTGACTTTTCTGATTTCTGCAGAGCAGCCTCTGGGGCGGCAAGCTCTTCTACGTCCTTGGTCATTGTTGGTGGTTCTTGAGACTCGGAGGACCTTGCATCCTCGTCAAACTTGACATCTCTGCTTACAACCACCTTTCACTGAGATGGAATGTAGACTTTGTAAGCTTTTGAGGTCCCACCATAACCCACAAAGATACCCTTTAGACTGGAAGGTTCCAACTTGGACCTTTTCTCATTAGGGATATGAATGTAAACAAGATAGTTCAAAACTCAAAGATGTGCTACTTGAGACTTCTCACTCGTGAATGCCTCCTCAGGTGTCTTGTCCTTAAACATTATGTGAGGACACTTGTTAAGAATATAGACAACTTTAAGACATGCTTCTACCCAGAGGCACATGGGCAGATCTAGATCAAGGATCATAGATTTGGCTGCCTCTACGATGGACATATTCTTCCTTTCCACAACTCCATTCTATTGAGGGTCGTAGGGCACTATCAACTCCTTCTTGATTCCTACTTGCAAAAAGTGTCAAACTCCTTGGAGGTATACTCCCCTCCATTGTTAGACCTTAGTACCTCAATATTCTTTCCTGTTTGATTTTCTACAAGAGCCATAAACCCTTGGAATTTTCTGAAGACCCCATCCTTAGTCTTCATGAAGTAAATCGAGGATTTCCTAGAGGAATCATCAATAAAAGATACATAATAATGTTACTTGATAAGGACGTTGAAGACTTTGGTCCACACACATTTGAGTGGATTAGGTCAAGAATCTCTCATGGCCTATGCTTGCTGTTAGAAAAAGTAACCTTCACATGCTTACTGAGTGCACAACCCTTGCACACTYGTTTTTTCTCAACCTTGGAGTTTGATAATCCCTACACCATGTTCTTCAAGATCAATAATGCTCCATAATGCAAGCAATCTAGTCTCTTGTGCCAAAACTCACACATGTTGTTGTTGATATTATGGTAGCTGCGGGAGGTATTTACCKCCACGTGTAACCCTGACGAGAATAGAATATTCGAGGAAGCAAGTAAAGTTTTGGATATAACCCTAGAAGAGATGTCGGCTAAAGGAAATAATTAATACTAAGTAATTAGGACCTAGAATGAGAAGTCGGCCCAGGCAGTCTGGCAGAAGCAGTATAAATACAGGAGGCCAGTCTTCATTTTAGCCAGACTTCTCAGAATTACAGAAGTACACTTGTGCGCACTGCAGAAGGCCAATTTGTGCGCAAGTCTTGGGAGGAGCTGCTGTCGCCAGTCCTGCAATCTATATTCTCGGTTTTTCTGGGTTGGACTCTCTGATCAGTCTTGGTTATTCTTGCTTGGTGTGCTATCCCTGGAGAGAGGTGCGCCATCTTGTTTGGCTACTGAGACTAGGGTTTGCTTCCAGATTAATTCTCTGTCAAGGTTAAGGTGCTCGGGGGTGGCTTCGACCTATGGTTGGGTGACAATATTGCTATATTTTCTATGGTTAAACGAGCACATCCATTACTTTCTAACAGGTTATGGGCCCACACTATCTTCAGACAGTCTAACCGCTGGAAGATAGATTGGGAGGATTTGCTTAGTTGCAGTTGGTTTTTGCTGCAACAACAAAACCCTAACCCTCTCATTGAGGCACCTTAAGTGAAGAGATTGACCTAATTTTTGGATAGCCTAGTGCACCCTAGCCTAGCGCATCTCCTAGTACTCTCAGCAAGCTAAGACATCAAGTTTGAGTTTTTGGTCAAATCAAGGGTTGACCAAGTCAAAGCAATTATGACTTACTCTATGAAGTCATAAAACAAGTTAGAAGGGCTTCTAACTTCAGAGCGTGGAAGACAAGGATTGACCTCATCCTTGCCAAGAATAAAGTGTTGGACATTGTGAAAGGAAAGATCGTGGAACCATAGTTCGAAGAAGTAAAGGAAAAGGAACCTCATAACGTTGCAGTTATGGAGAAGTTCAAAGACAATGACATCAATGCCATGAGTATCATATTGGATTCTATAAAAGACCACTTGATACCCTACATCTCCCATCTTGACTCATTTAAGAAGATGTACGATGCCCTAACAAACCTCTTCTCAGTCAGAAACATTGGGCAGGTAATGAGTCTGAAGAATGAGCTCTGTGACATGAAAATGAATGATGATGACAACATAGCATCATACTTTGTGAGAATCTCTCAGTTAAGAGATCAACTACAAGCTATTGAAGGGATTATTTCAGAGAAGGAACTAGTAAATATAGTACTCAATGGTCTTCCCAAGACATGGGATGCATTTGCCGCAAGCATGAACACAAGGAAGGAGTATCCTACATTTGAAGAACTTTGGACTTGCTGCGCACAAGAAGAATCAAGGATTAGCGCAAAAGAGAAGCCCCAAAAGGAATACGATGATCAAGCCTTCACAACAAGGTTCAAGAATTTCAGGAGTAAAAGGAAGTTTGGGTCAAAGAAGAAGCCAAATCAAGAGAAAGATATGCAAAAATACAATGCTTCAACTGTCGAAAATATGGTCACTACATGAATCATTGTCCCGAGCTAAAGAAAAGGAAGGAAACACATCAAGCATCAGTTGCCGAAGAAAGGGAACCTTCAAAGAAGGCCAAGCAGGATAAAACAAACTTCTTCTTCTAAGACAAGGTAACAATATGCTTCATAGTTCTTGTACATACCATGTTTACATAGTTTTCTGTACATATCTTGCATATCTATTTTCTAGAAGATAAAGCTGTTCAAAGAGAAACAATACCTATGGAAGAACAACACGATAAGGATTGCTATCACGATGACTACAAGTCAAGCAATACACATGAAAAGATGAAGTACATCAACAACCCCTGGTAACAATTCATGTGGAAGCTATCAACATAAATAACAACTGCAAGATAAGCTGAAATCAGAAGAAACCTAGAAGAAGTAAAAACCGAAAGAAGCCAACAATCAAAAGGAAAAGACTTGTGACACTTTGTAGAAGGCAATAAGGATGCAGACGGACGCGTGGACTCTCTTAGTTGGATGGAGCTGACTATATAATTCCAAAAGAAGAGCATGCATTCATGCATGAAGCAAGAATTAGGAGGGAGCTAATCCTAAATAATATGATCCATCAAGGATTATGAAGTATCTATCCATGTTCTCATCAATGGTAGCAACCATGAAAAGCAACACGTGTTCAATTTGACCTTAGAAGAAGTCTTCTTCGAAAAGAAGCCTTAAAGTATCCCTAGTTGTCCATCCATATCCATGATCCTATGATGAAAGGAAGAAGCTGGAATCTTCAGGGCATGGAATCTATAGAAAACTCCATGGACCCCATAGCTAAAGAGAAACATGAGGAAGAACATGAAGATTCTAAGAGAGAAATAAAAGCCAGAACAACTAGTCATTATATCAAGAATCACAAGACTACCAGCTTGGTTTGAACCCTCTAGAAGCAATCAAGCAGAAGAAATAGAAGTTGTGATGAAGAACAGTGTATGAAAGACTTATGAATAGAAGCATTACGAGATTCAGAACTAGAGGTTCTCCCAGATGGAGGGAGAAGACTATGATGATTGCTTGTTCCAGTAAACCAAACATACCTCTACATGAGCCATTATATCTTTTGCAATATCCATGGGTTGGAGTTTACATCAGATGAATGTAAGGAATGTTCTCCTCAACAGAGTAATTGAACAAGAAGCATATGTAGAGCAACCTCAAGGTTTTGAGGTCTACCAGAAAGAGAATCTTGTATGCAAATGGAAGAAGATCTTGTATGGATTCAAACAACTTGGTGCAGAGCCTCCAATGCACAGCAGAAGCGTGGTGAAAAATTTCTATAACATAAATAATGTATCAGAATGGTTACTTAGAACTCCAGAATGATGGATTGCCAATCCATGATAAGCTCTCATGATGACAGAAGAAGTGCCACTTGAATATGTTCCAGTTTGAGCTTTGCCACGATGTTATGAGCTACAGGAAACAAAAGAACTGAATCCAACTATGATATACTATAATGATCAGAGCTACATGAAGCCTTAAGAGAAAACCAATGTTCCAGAAAGACCGAAGTACATTGAAATCAAGCATTACATTCTCCTTGATAAAGTTCAGAAAAGAGAAGTGGTTCTCCAGTATATCTCCACAGATGAGTAGATAAGCAGATATCTTGGTAAAGCCTATGTCCAAGATGAAAGAGTCTGCGTACTCAAGAAACAAGCTGAAGCTCGTGGAGACGACTTCCTTATTGAAAAAGAAAGAGATGACTCCCAGGTTGGGAGGGAGCACTGATGTGTTATTGATTTAAGGACAGTCATTTTTCAGTTCGAAAAATGGTCCAAGATGAGCAGTTCCTTTCCAGTTCGGAAAGTGGTTTGAAATTTCTGACGGACAGGCATTTTCCAGTTCGGAAAATGGTCCAGATCGAACGGTCATTTTTGTAATGAAAATGGTTCGATGGATTGCTGATGTACCATAGACATCGATTCCCCTTGTGGCCAGTGTGGGGGAATGGTCTAGGAAAGGCTCTCTTCTTGGCAGCCACTCTCAGTGGTGGTCAAGAAGACTGGTCCGCCTCGCCGGACAATCATTCTTTCGAAGCTCACAGTTGTGAGCAGTTTCGAAGAATGGTTCGTTTTGGAGGTTGGTGCAGGACAGTCATTTCCTTAGGAAATGGTCCGGACAGTCATTCCCTAGGGCAGGTTCATTCTCTCCAGGTTGCACTTTGGTTAGTGCCAGAGGAATGGCCCAGATAGGTGAATGGTCCAGGTTCAGTAATCAGGGACGGGCATTCCCTAGGGCAGACTCATTCTCTCCAGGTTGCACTTTGTTTAGTGTTGGAGGAATGGCCCAGTTAGGTGAATGGTCCAGGCTTAGAAATCANGAAGAATGGTTCGTTTTGGAGGTTGGTGCAGGACAGTCATTTCCTTAGGAAATGGTCCGGACAGTCATTCCCTAGGGTAGGTTCATTCTCTCCAGGTTGCACTTTGGTTAGTGCCAGAGGAATGGCCCAGATAGGTGAATGGTCCAGGTTCAGTAATCAGGGACGGGCATTCCCTAGGGCAGACTCATTCTCTCCAGGTTGCACTTTGTTTAGTGCTGGAGGAATGGCCCAGTTAGGTGAATGGTCCAGGCTTAGAAATCAGGACAGTTATTCTTCTATGCTTAAGAAGAATAGTCCAGTAGCTCATGATTGATGTTTTACCTTCTTAGGGCAGATGCTCTTCCAGATCTCACAGATGTGAGTGGAAGAATGGCTAGATGATTCAGTTTATATCATAACATTTTTTTTCTGTGCAGGTTGATATCAGATGATATGATTGCTATGGAGACTGCATGTCTTTGGACAATAGATGTATGCTACTGTGGTGGATGTGTTCCACTGGTTGTGACTCTGTGTCACTGATTAAGTAGCTGTGTGCTACTTGGTGTGGTAGTGTACCACTGGATTGTAGTTCTGTACTACTATGGATAGACACAGTTATGTTCTATTGAATGACATTGTTCTGATTGCCTTGTAAACTATCAATAGTGTTGAAGATGATTAACAACTAGATGAATGATCAATGTACCGATGGACAGAGATTCTCCAGACGGAAAATGATCCAGGACATTTATTCTTCTAGGACATATGCCCGGATTAGAAGAATGGTTTTTTTGCATCACTCCTTGGAGTGAGTGACTTATTCAGCATCATATCTGATTACTCAGATGGAGTATGGTTTCAAGAGATGATGCAGTTGATGTTGACAGATGACACTGATAGTGATGATGGTGCTCATGATCTAATCATGAGATAGTCTGCACGACTATGATGATGCTACCGATTCAATGGTATGTTTGTGCTCAAGACCATTGCCTTCAATACCTCCCTAGCTAGGAGGGAGTGTTGATATTATGGTAGTTGCGAGAGGTATTTACCTCCACGTGTAACCCTGACGAGAATAGAATATTCGGGGAAGCAAGTAAAGTTTTGGATATAACCCTAGAAGAGATGTCGACTAAAGGAAATAATTAATACTAAGTAATTAGGACCCAGAATGAGAAGTCGGCCCAGGCAGTCTGGCAGAAGCAGTATAAATACAGGAGGCCAGTCTTCATTTTAGCCAGACTTCTCAGAATTACAGAAGTACACTTGTGCGCACTGCAAAAGGCCAGTTTGTGCGCAAGTCTTGGGAGGAGCTGCAGTCGCCAGTCCTGTAATCTATATTCTCGGTTTTTCTAGGTTGGACTCTCTGATCAGTCTTGGTTATTCTTGCTTGGTGCGCTATCCTTGGAGAGAGGTGCGCCATCTTGTTTGGCTACTAAGCCTAGGGTTTGCTTCCAGAATAATTCTCTTTCAAGGTTAAGGTGCTCGGGGGTGGCTTTGGCCTATGGTTGGGTGACAATACTACTATATTGTCTATGGTTAAACGAGCACATCCATTACTTTCTAACAGTTGTCACTATCATGCACTTTTGCTCTCACAAGATCCCCCTGCAACCTGCATAGAGTCTAGACCACCCTCTTGAACACCTTGGGCCAACACCCGACTAGGATCTAGGCATCTCTTCTAGATGAGGACTTGCTGATAATCAAACTCAACAATATATCCGAGATCTGTCATCACTGAAACTGAAAAGGAGATTTTTAGTTAAGCTAGATACAATACAAAGCACCACTAAGCTCAAGGATATCACCTGATGGCATCTGGAAGGAGATGGATCCCACTCTTGCAACAGGATATGTGTCATCATTACCCAGTTTCGCTTTCATGCTTGCCTCTTGCTCTTGATGTTTATCGAAGGCCCTCTTGTTATAGGTCATATGTTTGGAGGCTCCACTGTCGACACTGCCCACATACCAATCGACACCAGACATGGTGTTAAATGACATTCCTGCAGTAGTCTCCAGTCTCATCTCCTCTTGGATGAAGTCATCCCATAGCTTCTCAAAAGTGGGAATATTTTTTCAGGTACAAACCCCATGTACAAAAGGGTGCCAAGAAGAAGACGACTTGTTTAATGCAATGGGTACTAGCTCTTTACCCTTGACCTCTTCTCCCACTGCCGCAAGTTGATCACAGAGTTCCGTAATCTTTATCAAGTAGGCAGCTACAGTATCAGTCTTGCTCATCCACACGGCTCTAAGCTTATTCCTCAACAAAATCTTTCGATTGATGTTCTCACTCTGATATAGAGTGACTAGAGCATCAAACATGTCCTTTCCCGTGATCTTCCTGGCAATGTGAGGGGTCAAATATCCTTCGTAGAGTCAAGGATGACTCCCTTGGTCTTGGTCATCTTCTTCTTATGATCTGCCAACAACATGGGATTGGTAGGTGCTACAATTGGTTTCGCAACAAAGTCCCACAGATCATGCTCCTCCAACAACATCTGTACTCAACACTTCCACAGGACGAAGTTAGAGGGACCTTCCAATCTGTCTTCATATCTGACACTGAATGTAGTCACACTTCTGCGCTGGAATATCCTGCTAAAGAAATAAGATCAGCAACCTATAAAATCAACCTATCACAGGTTCATTGTGCTTTTCTCAAGCATAGATCATGGGCATCTCACCCTTGAAACCTCCTGACAGCTCCTTGATCACAGGTAGCATCCCTACTATCCATACACGGATACCTGCAAGGTTTCAGCAACTATGCTCTGATACCATGTAAAGTTTTCTAAACCATGGTAAATAGATTCCGCACTGTAAAATAATTCCTATAGGAAACTAAACAGGAGCCGAAAGAAAAAGACCTCTGAAAACAGCTCTCTGCAGTAAATGCTAGAATCTATAAACCACACTGTAGAAAACAAATAACAAATAACAAAACTCAATACCTCATTGCCAAAACTTGTCCCTTTTTTTCATTAATTCTGAACTTGAAAATCTGCTACAGGAAAACACTAAACTGCTAACTGCTGCATTGAAAAACTTTATCTTACAGATCCATACCCCTTCCTTTCTTTTATAGAGATGGAGAAAGGTGTACTAGGGTTTTCAAAATTAGATCTAATTCCTAGATCTATGATCTGCATGAGGATGAGGTATTGCACTCCAAAGAAATAGTTCAGATTCCCTTGGGATCTGCACCCTAACTAAAAGTCAAACCCCAAAATAGAAAAATTGCTAAAAATAAGATTGAACTAAACTCAGCATGCTCTCCACTTTGGCTGGAGATTAAGGATAAGGATAACCTTATCGTATCTAAAGTTGGCACATGTGCCCTAACTACTAGAAGCCAAATTTAGTGCTGCACCCTTTGGTCTTCTTAATGCTGCACCTTCATCTACAGATTAGATCTGGGTTGTAATAGAAGGCACCCAGATCTGCTGTACGTGCTCCAGCCCATAGAAGGCTATCTGAGGTACACAGCCTAACAAGAAGTAGATCTTCATATACCCGTGAAAGAGGAGATGATGAAGAGAGTAAAAATAATGCTGAAAACAAGGATATCTCCACCGTCATAAAGAAGGTGAACAATGATATTGCACACTAAGGCATACTTTTTGCAAAAGATGAAGGGACAACAATAAGGGTGAAGAAGAAGAGTAACCTCTAACATTCCCCCCGACAAATGGGGACAATAGCCTAGATTCAAGCTCATGTCCATTGCTAGAAAATACCAAGAAAAGTTAAGTGATTTGTTTTAGAGCATGATGGGGCATCTAGGGATGCGCAAGTATATAGAAGGGCGAAAATGTTAGCTCGAAATTAGTTACCATGTCAGGATTTGCGTGGTAGTGATTTATACATGTGATTGGCAGAATTATTACAATGTAATTGTTTCATTTCTCTATGGGGTCATGAGAGATGTCATAAGGCCATCAATATGAAGCTGTTAATAAGAACTCCTTGTTAGAAAAAGACCTAATTAATTGGGTGAACTATTATCTCTTGAACCATCCTGTGCAAAGTACCTTCATGTGTATAAAGAGGCCCCCTATTTTGAATTGAGTTATCAGCACGAGTGGAGGCACCATCATGTTTGTGCTTAATACCACGATCTCTGTTGATCATGTGTAAACATATAAATAGTCTATGAGTTGAGCAAGAGTTTAATGACATTCTCTGTATTCTTGTGAATGTTGTGTTTTTTTCTTCTTTCTTATTTAAGTCATGTGCACACACATCCCTTTTCTTTACTCCTTCATTTTCATTACTGTAAAACTGCAACCTGGTTGAGGCCTATGTTTAACAGATTTATTTGCATTATTAGTTTCAACTTTCATGGAAAACGCCTCTATGCATTCGATTTTGCTTTGTTCTGTTAGTTGCTTATGTTTATGGTAAAAATCATTTAAGGCAAAATTTAACATACAAAGTGTTTTGCCTGCAAATGGTAGTGGATCTATCTTGCTGTTTGTATAATGCTCGTCATTCCTTGTTCTTGACTGCAGGATAAGAAAAAAGATGCAGTGAAGAAGGTAATAGCTGCAATGACTGTTGGAAAAGATGTTTCATCACTGTTCACGGATGTTGTAAATTGCATGCAAACAGACAATTTGGAGCTGAAGAAGCTTGTCTATCTATATCTTATTAACTATGCTAAAAGTCAACCTGACCTTGCCATACTTGCAGTGAATACTTTTGTCAAGGTAATTTTTTTTTCTTGTCTACATGTATTTTTAGTGTTATCAACTTGTGAACCTTCCTCTCACCAAGGACAGTAAATGAATATTTTTTAAGAGCGTGTCTGGTGACTGAGTTGAGTGGTCCCTATTGAATTTGATGGTAATTCAAAAGCATCCATTTCTTCCAGGACACTCAGAATCTATGAATATCCTTCTAATGAGATAAGTATGGCTTGAAGATAATTGGCAGAATGAAAAATGAAATGAGCTTCCTAAATAATTTGAATGCTTTTGAAAGTGTGATGTGACAAGTCCAACCCCAGCATGTTAAGGTGGAAATTTCAAGTGGCTACTAGCCTTAGCATATTTAGCAGTCCCATCAGCATGGAATAGCCAAGCTTCAAGTCAGATGCAGAAAAAACTAGGAGGGACCCCTTTTTTAGTCATTTTGGTCATTCCTTTTTTTTAAATGATTTGAAGGAAACCAAGCACAATGAGTGTCATCTGTCCTATTGTGATCTTATGAACTGAACATGTAATGCTTTTTGTGTAATGGACTGAAAATATAATTCCTTTGTTGTTTTTTATATTGTGAACTTAAAAAAAAGATGCCAGAAAGTACAAGTTGAGAGGACAACATTCTTCTTAATTCTGTACTGACTACTGACTAAATAATAGTTTTGAGCCTTGATTGTATTATTATAATCTCTGCATATCCTTTATGTTGCCATTATCAAAGATCTTGTTGATGCTTCCCGTTGTTTTGGAAATCTGTTATATTTCTCATAATTTATCAAAGTTTTTTCTACAGCAACACTAAATGTTCATTTCTTTCCACCTATCCTTCCTTGCATAATCTACAAATTGGTTCCTTTCAGCCATCCTACAGTATATTATATTGACTAGTCAGGTTTATATTTGCAGCCTCTTCTTGTTGATATTATGAACTCTTCTTGTGTAAAATTTCAGACCCCACCCAGTTTCAAGTCTTGCTGATTTTCAGTCAATGTTTAATGCCCAAACCCAATTATATGACAGCCAAATAAACTCAGCATATAAACAACTTTTTCAGAACTGAAACATGAGGATTCTGAACAATATTTAATGCAGAAATTAAACCATATCAGCAGCACAATATTCAGAAAATTTAACACAGTGATTTTTGGTCTAACAACGACTCTGAAAAAACCCACAAGGGGAAAACCAGTGAGAGAGGGAGTTTTTATTATTTCAGAGCTTCAGAGAAGATTTTTTTACAGCGTATTCATCTTCGGAAATTTAATGACAAACTTATCTTGAAAACCGTGCCAAGCCTTCACACAAAATCTGAGCCAAACTCCTCGATATTCGTGCCAGAATTTCCTGCACAAAAGTACATGTCTGTTCCTCGATTTTTGTGCCTCTTTCTTGCTGTACAGATGCCTCGAAATTTGTGCCAAGTGTTGTAGCAAAATTCTGGGCAATAAATGCCTGTACGGCCACCTTGAAAACCGTGCCAATAACCCAGAAAATTCACACAGAAATTATCCTCTATTTCTGTGCAGAAAAACAACTGTATGGACTGTAAAAATCTGTATGGTACGGCTTGTGTCAGCTGGCTGTACCTCTCCTCGTTTTCTGTGCCAAAACACAGCTGTACGGACTGCTGAAAATCCGTACTGTACGGCATGTAACAATGCTGTATCTCTCAATTTTTGTGCCAATACTAAGCTGTATGGACTGCTGAAAATCCGTATTGTACAGCCTGCAATAAATGCTGTACTCTTGCCTTGAAATGCATGCCCTAGCTCTGCAAAAATGGCCTCCTTTCTCAAGCTCGACTTCTTCTCTTGCTCTCTCAAAAATGTTTCAACAACCTAAGAATAGGTGCGCCCTCCTACCCTAATCGACCTCATGAGGGAAGGTGAAGAGGCATCTCATCCAATGGTTGAGATTAGATGAGATCAACGGTGGAAATAAAATCACTTAAGTTACCCACTTTCCCTAAGTCCAAAAAATCACCTTTGAATTTGTCTCTCACAAATTAAATGACTAGGGTCCACATTAGGCACTTTTTCACCCCTTAGGCGCCTAGGTGATGAGAAACATTTGCCTAGGTACTTTTTGATTATTTTAACACTCCTTCCTATCGAGGAAAGTGTTACTCACCACTCCAAGCTTGTCCCTAAAGAGTACAAACTTTCCTTTGCCCAAGGCTTTGGTGAGTATATCCGCAACCTGCTCATCTGTAGATATGCACTGTAGCTCAATTGCTTCTATTTGAACATAATCTCGGAGGAAGTGATATCGAATCTCAATGTGCTTAGACCTGTCGTGAGAAATTGGATTCTCAGAGAGTTTAATGCAACCAAACAATCCCACCAGCAACTTGCGAAGCCAAAGGGCCTCACAACTGGCCTGACTGGTAGCCATATACTCAGGCTTTGCAGAACTCAAAGCCAATGATTTTTGATTCCGACTGAACCAAGACATCGCTGTCGAGCCCAATTCGAAACAACACCCAGAATTACTCTTCCGGTCATTGACACATCTTGCCTAATCTGAATCTGTGTAGCCCACCAATCGAACTCCATCCCCTCTAAGATAGTCTAGACCATAATCCACTGTATCACAAAGGTACTTGAGCACATGTTTTGCTGCCACTCAATGCACTCTCCTAGGCTCCACCATGAACTGACTAGGAGCGTTGACAACAAAACAAATATCTGGCCTAGTATTGACCAGATACATCAAAGAACCGATCAACTGACGATATAATGTGGAATCAACCAACTGTGACTCAGAAGCATGAAGCTTCTTCCAGTTGGTAATCATAGGAGTGGTCATGGGCCTACAATCCTCCATCTGGAATCTCCTCAGAATGTCACAAGCGTACATTCCTTGTCCCAGGAAGATATGTCCAGGCTTCTGCCAAACCTCCAATCCCAAAAAATAGTGCATCAGTCCAATATCGGTCATCTCAAACTCTGAAGCAAGGCTCTCCTTGTAGCTAGTGATGAGTCTCTCTACCCCTATAATGAAAAGATCATCCACATATAACAAGAGTAGGAGAGGATCCTCTCCAACCACAATGAAGTATAGGTTGGGATCCGCCTCACTCTTCTCAAAGCCCAACTGCTGCAAGTAGGCATCAATCCTCAAATACCAAGCTCTGGGAGCTTGTTTTAGTCCATATAATGTTTTCTTTAGTCTGCACACATGAGAATCTCTCCCATGCACCTCAAAGCCCAATGGATGCTCAATATACACCTCCTCCTGTATGAGACCATTCAGAAATGCGGTCTTCACATCCATCTGGTGGATCTTCCAACCCATCTCTACTGCAATAGAGATCACTGACCTGATCGAGGTATATCTAGCAACCAGTGCGAAGGTCTCATCATAATCAACTCCTTCAATCTGTGAGAACCCCCGAGCCACAAAGCGAGCTTTGTACTTCTCAATGCCGCCATCTGCAACATACTTGAGTTTATAGAGCCACCTGGAAGTCACCACTAATTTCCCCTCAGGTCTAGGAACAATCTCCCAAACATCATTCTTCATGATGGAATTGTACTCTTCTATCATGGCATTTCTCCAAACCTGTCTACCGGTAGCCTCCTCAAAAGTGGAAGGCTCAGACTCCCTGACGTTGGTCACCATCACGATGTAGCTGCAAAATCTCTCGGGAGGTTTACTCTCCCTCACAGCCTTCCCGGGATTCCCCACTGAACCCTGTGCCTCCCTCAAAGTATCCTGAAGCCACTTGGGCTTCCTCCTCTATGAAGTAGTGTGACATTTTGATCTAGGATCTGCGAGAGTGGGGGTGTGTCGGGGTAGGATATAGGATTTGCAAGAGTGGGGGGTGTCGGGTGGTGAGTCGGGAAGGTGAGGGTTTGCGGGAGTGGGTTTGAGGGAAGTGGGTACGAGATAGGAACATGGGGTGTGTGGGGGTTAGGAATAGGGACGTGTGGGGGAAAATTTAATGGCGGGAAGCTGGATTAGAAGTGTGCAAGTGGGAAATTTAATGGCGGAAGTGTGTAGGGAAAATTTAATGGCGGAAGCTGGATCAGAACAAAAGCTCTGATACCACCGTAACATGAAAGCTGTTCGTTACTGAGAAATGAATATTTCTGAATATTAATATTTGATTGAATATGATAAGAATGATGATTACACTACCCTTGTGACGGTTGCTATATAGCATTGACTAGTCACGAGGTGAGGAGCTACGTGCCTCTTGATTTAATTAAATGATATTAATTATTATTACAATTTATTATATTTATTATTAATATCATTTTTATGTTTGTAACATTGGTTTAACAATGACCCTGGAAAAACACACAAGGGGAAAACCATGAGAGAGAGTTTTTATTATTTCAGAGCTTCAGAGAAAATTCTTTTACAACATATTCATCTTCAGAGATTTAATGACAAACTTATCTTGAAAACCGTGCCAAGCCTTCACATAAAATATGAGCCAAACTCCTCGAAATTTGTGCCAAAATTTCCTGCACAAAAGTACAGGTATGTTCCTCGATTTTTGTGCCTCTTTCTTGTTGTACAGATGCCTCGAAATTTGTGCCTCTTTCTTGTTGTACAGATGCCTCGAAATTTGTGCCAAGTGTTGTAGCAAAATTCTGGGCAATAAATGCCTGTACGACCACCTTGAAAATCGTGCCAATAACCCAGAAAATTCACACAGAAATTATCCTCGATTTCTGCGCAACAAAACGACTGTACGGACTGTAAAAATCTGTATGGTATGACCTGTGTCAGCTGGCTATACCTCTCATTTTTTGTACCAAAACTTAGCTGTACGGATTGCTGAAAATCCGTACTGTACGACCTGTAACAGTGCCGTACCTCTCCTCGATTTCTATGCCAATACTAAGCTGTATGGACTGCTGAAAATCTGTACTGTATGACTTGCAATAAATGTTGTACTCTTGCCTTGAAATGCATGTTAGCTTGTTGCCTTGAAATGCGTGCCCTAGCTCTGCAAAAATGGCCTCCTTTCTCAAGCTCGACTTCCTCTTCTCTTGCTCTCTCAAAAATGTTTCAACAACCCAAGAATGGGTGCGCCCTCCTACCCTAATCGACCTCATGAGGGAAGGTGAAGAGTCATCTCATCCAACGGTTGAGATTAGATGAGATCAACGGTGGAAATAAAATCACTTAAGTTACCCACTTTCCCTAATTCCAAAAAGTCACCTTTTAATTTGTCTCTCACAATTTAAATGACTAGGGTCCACATTAGGCACTTTCTCACCCCTTAGGTGCCTAGGTAATGAGAAACACTTGCCTAGGTACTTTTTAATTATTTTAACATGTTGGTCTCCAATTGGACATTATTGAAATCTTTTATTTTTTCACTTTCCTGTCTTCTGATTCACTTTGCTACCACTTTTAGTTTTTTTTGTGTCCTACAATAGTCCCATGCCATCCTTTAATGCCCCAACATTCTCCTTAGATGGCTTGCAACCCTCGTTGTAGCATATCCTAATCCTTCTACAGGGTTTGGCTACTGCTGAATATTTATTTTGAAGATCCAACTATATTGTTGTCTATTGATGCGTAATGAAAAGGTATAACTTAGATCAAAAGATGTTGCTCAAAGATAATTATGAGCATTTTTCATAATCATACCTTCGAGCATAAATTAGTTTCAAAGCCCATGGAAAGTTTCTTATGATGCTTTCGAGCACATTCAAGAGCACTCATTTCCTACTCCTTAGTTAGACATTCCCTTATCTAACCATGTAAAATCTGAAATCTGTGAAACTGGTAAATAATTGTACTTGCTTCTAATTTTGGAGTTAATTTTTTGCCAAGAGGGCAGAGAAACCCTCTCGAACTTAATATTGATAACTTCCTGAAAAAATGTATGCGTTACCTCTCAAATGCATTTGTTTTGGGATTGTGTTTTATATTGTTGATAATTTATCTAAGGATTTTCTACAACAACACACACTCTCTCTCTCTCTATATATATTTAATTTTTTCTTCAAGGAATACCCGTGGGATCCCCCCCCGTTCCCTAGAATATTTGGATGGAGGGCGGCTCAACTGCTAGTGATAATAGTGGCTGGTACGTATGAGGTACTCAATTGGATTTGAACCTGTGACCTAAGACCTTCCCGTCAGCAACATGCCCTGGATGGATTGTTCAACTGATTGAGCTAACCCTTGGGGTTTAGTCAGGTTTATATTTACAGACTCTTCTTGTAGATATTATGAACCTTGGCTAGTCTCCAATTGGAAATTATTGAAATTTTTTATTCTTTTACTTGCAAGTCTGTCTTCTGGATCCCTTTTCTGCTTCTTTTTGTTGTTTTGCATCCTACATCAGTCCCATGTCATCCTTTAATGCCCCAACCTTCTCCTTAGATAGCTTGTAACTGTCTTTGTAGCATATTCTAACCATTCTACAGGGTTTCACTACTGTTGAATATTTCTTTTGAAGATCCAACCAAACATGTCCGTTGATGCTTAATAAAAAGGTAAAACATATGTCAAAAAATGTTTCTCAAAGATATTTGTGAGCATTTTTCATAATCACACCTTCGAGCATAAGTTTTTTTTTTTT
>JASDQU011100797.1:26164-36724 GCA_032191745.1 Picea mariana | reverse complement strand
CAAGACATGAACATCTGCCTCGGCTGGGTCCATCTCTATTTAAATTTCCGAAGGGGTGACAAAATGGTAGGTGTCAATTGAGCTTTCGACCGTGTCCACAGGCGGAAGCCTGATCGGGTTCTGGGTCTGCACGAGGTGCCACCATGGTCTCAGCGAGAGGAGCTTCCTCTTGCCATATCAAAGGAACAGGGAAAGTAGAGCGCGAGAAACGGGAGCAAGGAGGTGGAGGAAGCACCCATCGTAGGGTGGAGCAGAGAAAACGTGGATGGAAGCAGGGGACAAAAAAGACAAACAACCAAAGAGAAGTAGCAATGAAGTTAGAGAGGGATGCAACTAACATAGCCACCCAAAGCCAGGAGCCATAAGTAGAGGATGCACCCATAATTGACGAGGATATGCGCTGTATCCATCATTAAACAGAGCCGCTCCGCCACCTTCCCATACCACATGCGAAGGACATGAGGATCGAACAGGTGAGCTGAGTGTAGGAGCATGAGTTGAATACTAGGACGAAACCACTCGAGTGTCGGGAAAAGACAGGGGCTGGAGAGCTTAAATCGCTTGGGGAGGTGATATGGGTGACGGAGGCGGTTGGCAACTGTCCGTAGCGTGAGGGGCTAGGTGGAGGGGGGGGGGTCGGGGGCCCATCGACGCTTTGAATGCATCTGTGACACCCCATGCGGGGGTGAAAAATTGAAGGACACGGGGGTGGGCTTTGATTCACTTATGTGTGCACGAGTCACGACATCATTTAATATAATATCTCTGGGTGCACAAATAAAATTGAAGGACATGGGGGTGGGCTTTGATCCACTTGTGTGTGCATGGGTCACGATATCATTTAATATAATATCTCTGGGTGCAACCACACGTTCGACCACTACCTCAAGGGTGCCCCCATGGCTTCAGGTTAGGCCCTCATGGGAATTGAACCTTTTGCAACGGTGAAAAACTCCTTGCTTTCCACCATTGGATCCAATCCCTTTGGGCACCTTTGAGCATAAGTTAGTTTCAAACTCACAAAAAGTTTGTTGAGATAAAACTATAACTAGAGTTTCTTATTATGCTTTCTACCACATATAAAGGACTCACTTCTTCTTCCTTAGTTAGACATTGCCTAACCTAACCATCTAATATCTGAATCAGTGAAACTAGTAAATAACTGTACTTGCTTCTAATTTGGAGTTATTTTTTTGCCAAGTGGGCAGAGAAAGCGTCTTGAACTTAATATTGATAACTACCTGAACAAATTTATGCCTTACCTCTCAAATTAAGTTAACTATGATAAATATTTATATGCCAAACTGCTTAATGTTTAGAGATTATTGGTCATGTTCTCGAAAATGACTAAGAGTCAAAACTATGATATAATGGACAATGCCAAAAACCTATGTTGACTTTATGTTGAAGTGATGCCAAGGAGTGATATCATACTTTGTTGGTAGGGATACTTAAAACATCATGAGGGTTGCTGGGGAAGGCCTCAGATTTGAAACTCGATAGAATCTTTGTGAAAAAAAAATCAGCTTGAGAAAAATTGACACGCGTGTGTATAGATTGATAGATGGATGGATGTAAGAGTTTGATTGCAAGCATATACTATAGTATATTTCAAGCAACCAAGGAAGGAAACCAAAAATGTTCTTCAAAGCCAAGGTTGCCAACCTGGGGTTTGAGGGTCCGGGGGTGTTAATTTTCTTAAAACCCAGCAATCAGATTTAATTTGCCAATAGTTTTATACCCAGAAATTAATCTTTTAACCAGAAATAAATTTCTGAACTATGAAACAGAAAATACAGCTGAGTTTATTAACTAATTTATCACAGCAGAAGCAACAATAAACCAAGCACATAAACACATCACCACCAGAAATGCCTTGGAAACCCCAGTGTGGGGAAAACCAACAAAGAGAGGATTTTATTGGCTTCAGAGGAAGAAAATAATTACAACAGCTAATTCAGAAATTTCTTACAGCCCAGCAAACTCGGCCTGTACAGCCTTGCAAAATCGCGTTGCCTCCAGCTGCAAATTCGCCCTCTTCAGCTCTCAGCTCAAAGTGTGTCCTCCCTTCACCCTCAACCTCCTTTTATCACTCTAACTCACTTTTCCAAGAGTCTTCTAGAATCCTCCAGAAATTAAGTTTAAGTGAATTATTAATTTCTAAAAGTCACTTTAGAAATCTGAGTGAAATAAAGCCAATAGAAATCATTTAAGTGATTTTATGCTTTTCCTAAGTTGAAACTTAGGATATAATTAAATGTTGATCTGGGTATTTAAATTAGTGTCCATAAGTATGCCTGGACACCTAGGCCAATGCTTAGACACTTTCTGAGCTACAAAATTAACACTCCCTCTTAGCAAGGAAGGTGTTCTGTACCACCCCCAACTTGTCCCCGAAGAAGACAAACTTGCCTTTCGTCAAGGCCTTCGTGAGAATGTCTGCCACTTGTTCACCTATAGGCACATATTTTAGCTTCATTGTCCCTTTCTGCACACAATCCCTAATGAAGTGAAATTAGATCTCTATGTGTTTGGATCTATCATGAAACACTGGATTCTTAGAGAGCTTGATGCAACTTTGATTGTCACAGTGAACGATAGTTGCATCCAACTTCTGGCCCAACAGACCCATGAGCAACTTTCGAAGCCAAATGGCCTCACATGCAGCTAAGCTAGCTGCCATGTACTCTGCCTCAGCAAAGTTCAATGCCATTGACTTCTGCTTCTCGTTGAACCAGGAAACAAGTTGAAACAACATCGTGATGTACTCTTCCTGTCCACTGTGCTACCTGCTCAATCTGCATCTGTAAAGCTTGTCAGCTTCACCCCATCTCCTTGGATGTAACTCAACCCATACTCGACCGTGCCACATAGATATCTCAGAACATGCTTCGCTGCCACCCAGTGTATCCTCCTCAGCTCAACCATGAACTGACTGAGTGTGTTAACCGCAAAGCAAATATCTGGTCTAGTGTTGACCAGATACATCAGAGAGCCAATCAATTTTTTGTAAAGAGTAGGGTCCACTGCCTCTGATCTGGAAGCATCAATCTTCTTCCAATTGGTTAACATGGGCATAGACATAGGCCTGCAGTCTTGCATACCGAATCTCTTCAGAATCTCCATTGCATACTTCCCTTGTCCAAGGAAACTCTGACCATCTCGCTGCCACACCTCTAACCCTAGAAAGTAGTGCATCAACCCCAAATCCTTCATCTCATACCCCGAAGCAAGATCCCTCTTGCACTCTGCAATGAGCCTCTCTGAATCTATGAGAAACAAGTCATCCACATACAACACAAGAATGAGTGGCTCACCTCCAACTATGATGTAGTAGAGGTTAGAGTCTGCCTCACTCTTGGTGAAACTCATCCCCTGCAAGTAGCTGTCTATCCGTGAGTACCACGTCCTGGGAGCCTGCTTGAGCCCATACAAGGCTCTCTTCAATTTGCACATGTGGGAATCTCTCCCCTGGACCTCAAAACCCTCTGGCTGCTCAATATACACCTCCTCCTCAATGATGCCATCAAGGAAGGCCGTCTTCACGTCCATCTGGTGGATCTTCCACCCCATCTTTGCAATGGGCCTCTCTGAACATGTGAGAAACAAGTCATCCGCATACAACACAAGAATGAGTGGCTCAGCTCCAACTATGATGTAGTAGAGGTTAGAGTCTACCTCACTCTTGGTGAAGCCCATCCCCTGCAAGTAGCTGTCTATCTGTGAGTACCACGCCCTGGGAGCCTGCTTGAGCCCATACAAGGCTCTCTTCAATCTGCACATGTGGAACTCTCTCCCCTGGACCTCAAAACCCTCTGATTGCTTAATATACACCTCCTTCTCAATGATGCCATTAAGGAAGGCCGTCTTCACGTCCATCTGGTGGATCTTCCACCCCATCTCTGCAATGAGCCTCTATAAACCTGTGAGAAACAGGTCATCCACTTACAACACAAGAATGAGTGGCTCACCTCCAACTATGATGTGGTAGAGGTTAGAGTCTGCCTCACTCTTGGTGAAGCCCATCCCCTGCAAGTAGTTGTCTGTTCGTGAGTACTACGCCCTGGGAGCCTGCTTGAGCCCATACAAGGCTCTCTTCAATCTGCACACGTAGGACTCTCTCCCTTGCATCTCAAAACTTTTTGGCTGCTCAATATACACCTCCTCCTCAATGATGCCACTAAAGAAGGTTGTCTTCACGTCCATATGGTGGATCTTCCACTCCATCTCTGTTGCAATCGAGATCATGGCCTTGATCGAAGTGTATCTTGCCACTGGGGTGAATGTCTCATCATAATCTATTCCATCCTTTTGAGAGAACCCCTTCGCCACAAAGCGGACTTTGAAATTCTCCACACTGCCGTCTGCCTTGGCTTGATCTTGTAGATCCATCTCGAGCCAATCATTGATTTCCCCTTTGGGCAGGGCACAACCTCCCATACATCATTCTTCATGATGGAAGCATACTTTTCCACCATGGCATCTCTCCACACATGTTGCTGTGATGCCTCCTCATAGCTGGAAGGCTCGACCTATAATAGCTTGCTTATTAGAGACATGTAACTGGAAAATCTTTATGGTGCTCTACTCTCCCTAATAGAAGTCCTAGGAGCACCCACGTACTCTTGTGCCTCTCTCAAGGTCTGCTCTGCCCATCCGGTCTTCCTCCTCCTAGTAGTAGAAGGAGTGTCCTGTACCAGAGGAGCCTCCTGCCCCTCATCTTGATTTGCAATTTGATCATCTGTGCTTGCACTTGTACCTATACCTGCACCTGTAACTTGTGTATCCTTAGTCTTCTGAGTTTCTAGCTCCTGATCCCCTGCTGTTGTAGGAATAGTCCCATGAGCCTTCCTCAAGGCTCTGTCCTCCTCAAACTTAACATCCCTCCCGACAACAGTCTTCCTCAAGGAAGGAATGTAGACTCTGTACGCCTTGGAAGTCTCGCTGTATCCAATGAAGATCCCCTTCTCCGTAGTGGCCTCGAGCTTTGTCCTCTTCTCTAAGGGGACATGAAAATAGACTAGGCATCCGAAAATCCTAAAGTGTCCAACTTCTGGTCTCCCTGTAAATACTTCCTTAGGAGTCTTCCTCCCCAACACCTTGTGAGGAGTCCTGTTCTCTATGTAGATTGCAGTGTTGCAAGCCTCTGCCCATAAAAATCTAGGCATATCCTGATCGTACAACATAGCCTTCACAGCCCCAACAATTGCCTTGTTCTTTCTTTCCTCCACCTCGTTTTTTGTGGGTTGGTACGGAATAGTCAACTCCCTTTTTATCCTAACACCTGCACAAAAATCCTTGAAGGCCTCCGAGGTGTACTCGCCTCCATTGTTGGATCTTGGTGTCTTGATCTTTTTGCCCGTCTGGTTCTCCACAAAAGCTTTGAACTCTTGGAACCGATTGAGGACCTCGTTCTTGGTCCTCATGAAATAGATCCAGGTTCTTTTGGAATGATCATTGATGAAGGTGACATAATACTCGTACCCACTCAAGGATGGTGATGACATGGGCCCACATACATCTGAGTGTATCAAATCTAGAATGCCTCCTGTCCTGCTGTCATTGTTTAGGAAAGCTGTCTTGGTGTACTTCCCCATAGCACACCCCTTGCATACCTCATGATACTTTGTGCTAAAATCTTGAAGTCCTGTCACTATCTCCTTGAGCACTTTGAGTGCTCCATGATGCAAATGCGCCTTCATACTATGCCACAACTCTGCCATGTCACATGCGCTGCTCACCAATGCTCGGGCTGTCTCAAACTAAAGCTTATACAACTTCTCTTTCCCGAATCCAATCACTTTCATTGTCTTAGAGTCCTTGGGCCTGATGTACACTCGCCCATCCTAAAATGAGACCACATAGCCCCTATCCTCCAAGGCTGAAACTGATATTAGGTGCTTCGTCATACCCAAAACATATAGTACGTCTCTCACCATCATTGGCATCCCGGACTCTCTCTGAAATGTAACTATCCCATGGGCTGCTGCCTGACACTTGGTATTATTGCCCATCTCCTCCTCTTTCAAGCTGGAGAAGTAATCCCGCATTCCAGTCATGTGACTAGAGGCGCCAATGTCTATGTACCATACACATGAACTGGTTGAACTGGAGTGACATGCAATGAGTGAAAACTCACTCTCAAATCTAGCTGCAAACTCATCAACTTCTTCTGAAGCTGATGCAGCCATGTGGGATTTCTTGTTGCCCTTCTTCTTGTTTGAGCATTGGCTGGCAAAGTGTCCTGGTTTGTGACAGGCAAAACATTTGATTTTGCTGAAATCTTTCTTCTTTTCTCCCTTTGAAGTCTGACCCCCATTGGGGCCCTTCTTTCCTTTGAACTTGCCCTTGCCTGCTAGAGCAAGGCTCTCCTCATCCTTAGTCTTTGGCTGGCTAGCCTGTGAGGTACCAACTCGCAGCTCCTCCTGGTGAAGTCGTCCCATAGCCTTTCCCAGTCAGGGAGTTTCTCCCGTGCTACCACTCCATGGACAAACACATCCCATTGTTTGGTGAAGCCATTCAAGGCTGTCCTCACCAGCTCAGTCTCATTCACGGTCTCCCCGGTCTCCCCAACTGCTGCCAGCTCATCTCTGATCTGAGTGAACTTGGTGAGATATGTAGCAACAAAATCTCCTCTGGCCATCTTTGTGCTCCCGAGTTTCCCCTTGAGCAACATTTTTCTCTCTGGTTATCATACTGGTACAATTTGGTCAATTCTTCCTGCATATCCTTTGCTGTCTTCTTGCCTGACAGGTGAGGAATAATGTAGTCTTTGACTCCATCAAAGATGATTCTTCTAGCTTTTACATTCTTTTTGAGATGAGCTGCCCGCTGTGCTAGATTTGCTGGAAGAACTGCTGTACCTTCGGCAAATTCCCATAATCCTTGTTCTTCCAGCACCAAGGCAATTCACTCTCTCCATGGACTGAAGTTGGAAGCCTCTTCCCGTCTATCTTCGAACCTCAAGCCTACATTTTCCAGTCTGTCTGCTGCTCTAGCTCACATGCCCTCTTGGACAATTCGACCCCTTGCTAATTTTTGTCTGTGGTTACCTATAAAATCGACTTAGCTCCTTGTATTCAGAGGCTGAGCTCTGATACCATGTTAGTTTTCGTAAAACCCAACAATCAAATTTAATTTGCCAATAGTTTTATACCTAGAAATTGATCTTTTAACCCGAAATAAATTTCTGAACTATGCAACAGAAAATACAACTGAGTTTATTAACTAGTTTATCACAGCAGAAGCAATAATAAGCCAAGCACATAAACACATCAACACTGGAAATACCTTGGAAACCCCAGTGTGGGGAAAACCAGCAAAGAGGGGATTTTATTGGCTTAAGAGGAAGAAAATAATTACATCAACTAATTCAGAAATTTCTTATAGCCTAGCAAACTCGGCGTGTACGGCCCTGCATATTCTGGCCCAGCTTTTTGGCTTTGCTTTTTCTGGCCCAACTTTTTTGACCCAGCTTTTTTTGGCCCTGTTTTTTCGGTTCTGCAAAATCGCCTTTCCTCCAGCTGCAAATTCGCCCTCTTCTTCAGCCAAATCGCCCTCTTCTTCAGCCAAATCACCCTCTTCAGCTCTTAGCTCAAAGTGTGTCCTCCCTTCATCCTCAGCCTTCTTTTATCACTCTAACTCACTTTTCCAAGAGTCTTCTAGAAGCCTCCAGAAATTCACTTTAAGTGAATTATTAATTTCTAAAAGTCACTTTAGAAATCTGAGTGAAATAGAATGAGTTGAAACTTAGGAATTAAATGCTGATCTGGGTATTTAAATTAGTGTCCATAAGCATGCCTGGACACCTAGGCCAATGCTTAGACACCTTCTGAGCTACAAAATTAACAGGGGTACGTGAGTTTAAGGTATGGGTTAAATAATCTGGATCTGTGAATATTGGGTATGCTGGTATTTGGTTACAACGTGTAGACATAGACCAAATACATATCCAGGCATTATATAGAGGGATTATGGAAACAAATGATTTGTTGCAAAGAGAATGGTAGACATATTATCAACTCAAATTTACATGCTGACACGATCTACACAATGACCAAAACAAGAAAAGCCCTACATTTGATATCATATATTTTATAAGCATTTCCAAAAGCAGTAGACAGCATATACCCAACACTTTTCCTTGTTGGATTCTTGGTCATGGTATCTTTTGCCATCTTTATGAGATTTTCTAACAACTGTTATGCCATCTCATTTCTTTTTATCGACCCTTTTTCCATGTAATTTGTTTTGGAGAAATAGACATTTTCTTCAATTTTTGAAATATCTTGAGCTATTTTACATTGACTAACTTATCCGACTGATTTTATTCCCAACCTCCTTTGGAGTGCAACTTTATACAATATTTAGTATTTTTTCTCCTAGATTCAACCATGTCATTATGTATTTTAACCTTCAGTCTTGCTCTTGTATATAATCTAGCTTTATAATAGTTGCAATTTCTTTAGTCTCCATGTGGGCATTGAGATGTCTTTCCAAGTTGGCCTCGTTTGTGGATTTTGAGTCTTGCTACAATTTTGTTGTCCTAATGTTTGCAGTTCTAAAAAACGATGCCCATTTTCCAAGAACATCTGTAACAAAATTTAACTTATCAATCTTTGTTGTAAATGAATTAAATAACATGTGGTTTTAACTCAAATGATCAAAGTTAACATCTACTATATTGCGCATCATTAGCATTTAATTTATGCATTCAGTCATTGAATAGAAAGCTAAATGTAGACAAAAATAATTAATTCATTCGTTGACCTCAAAACACTTGCAAGTGTTTAAAATCCTTGTCGAGGAGTGCTGATTCTGGCCTCCTCAAAATAGCAAGGTCTTCTGCTGTTTATACTAAATGTTTTATCTACAATCAGAACATCCCTTGGGGATCTTTACACTAAAAGGATTCCTAAACTTAACCGTTTTTACGATTGTATATTTGGTTGTTAAAGATGCATACCCTCTTGGATATTGACGAAATAATTAACAAGCCTAAACTATGTACAAGGCAACATAGTACACAAGCAAAAAACTTAAAAGGTAAATGACATGTGAACTTGAAAAAATTAATTGGCACCTTGTATATTGCCTTTTTGTTGGTAAWCTTATTATTCATTATCATCTAGCTCTGTGGGTTCATTGTTTTATTTTTGTGTTAATCCTTCTTGTTTGTCGTTTTTGATTACATCCATCCCCATTCTTTGTATTTTGTATATTATTCACTTATGCTTTAGTCTTTTTTTTCGCTTTGAAATTGCTTGTTGTCAATGCAACTATGTGATTGAATCATTGGGAGATAAGATAAGATAATTTTATTAATGTTTGACAAATGACCAGTGATCTTTGTGATTTTTTCCACTATCTTGTCTAGGATAAACTTCTCAGGTGTCATATCCAATTTATCATATGTTTCATTGCTAATTTTGGGAGGATGAATGAAGTTTATTCGACCATTTTTGACTTGATCAATTATCATCTTAACAACATACTCATCCTCTTTGTAGGTTCTCTCAAAAAATATTCCATCTTCACAATTGTGAGATTCTTTTTATTCTCGAGCTTCACTTTTTAAGCCGACTTTTGCCAAACAACTAACAAAGGTAGCATGGCTAGTCCTTATTTCTTTAATTGCTAGACTTGGTTAGCAATCCTCATTCTCAAGAAACTTTTGTATTTCCTTGTTACAGGTGATTAACATGCTACACACTGACATCCTGATAAGTAGTGATAATCAAGTCTTGTTTGTCCTTAAAGACTTTATTGTTATCTCAACACACTTTCCTTATTTCAAATACTTTCTCACAGTGGACTTTCCCCCCTAGTTAGTCTTGTCAATTTTGATATGACCTTTTGCTTGCATTTCCAAGATTTATGAATATTGTGAAAAACCTTTTTTTTTTGGTTCCTGGAGGCCTCCTATTTAACTAGGTATTTGCGCTTTAACATTTTGGTTGAGTATCCTTCCTTTCGTAAAAATTAAATAACTCTCGATTTCTCCTATTTAGGTTATCAATCAACTAGAAAACAACCTCACGTGGATTGGATATTACTGTGTAACATTATAAAGACAAAGTGCAACTTTTATGTTCATACCTTGGAGAATCATCTTGTAGAATTAAATCGTTCTATGGCGTCATTTATTGCCTCGTTGGAAAGGTATCATTTGAATTGCAAAATGCAAAATGTTTTGCTTGAATTCCTTCTTGCCTTTCCATACATTTGTTTGCTTTTGATTTCATCAATTTTTGGGATTGTTTAATCGTTTGTGTGGTCTTTTTGGTAGTCAAAGGGCACTTATAATTCTTATATTATAATTTCAACATCATAATGTGTATCATGTTGGATAGTTTCCGGTATCTACGATAAAGATGTTGCACAATTTTTGAAGTATTCAATTCCATCAATTATAAATGGGATAATGGCACGTTATAAAAGGAAGTTGTTGGGACTATTTACTTGAGCTACTAATAAGCAAGTAGTATTTTGACTCATTGCAACCAAAGTTTGACAATCGTCTTTACTATTCTTCTATTACCTTAGCAATCATCTATTCTG
>JASDQU011100795.1:7029-17765 GCA_032191745.1 Picea mariana | reverse complement strand
GCCGCTGCTAATATTCTCTAGGTTTATGGCAGGAGCCTATGTTTTAATCGGTAGCTCTGCTTCTAAAGTAGTTTAATTATGTACAGTAGCAGAAAGACTTACAATAGAGTGTTATTTCTTGGATCATTGGATTTTAAATTAGCTATATCACTATTATTCAATTTTGATTTTGGATTTTTAATTCCTTATATCATATATTATTAATCTTGGTAATTCTGTAGATTTTGTTTATCCCAGCGATATGGAGTAAAGGGATATGGAGTAAAGTTAATGGTTGATTTTATTAGATTAACAGGAATATTTAAAATTCGGTTGACTTTACTTTAGGAATGGAAATCTGCATTAAAGTTAAAATGTAAAATACCAAACAAAAAATAAAGTTAAAATGTAAAATATCAAACAAAATCAAGTAAAAATATAGAATACCAAACAAAATTAATAAATGGTCATTGTCAAAAGCAAGACAAAATTGCCCACACGCCCGCAAGATTTGAACTTACAATGATATCACTTATTAGATACTTTGTGGTACAGTCACATAAACCTCCATAAGAAACCAAACAACCTCCAAGAACAGAAAATTTATATTAATAAATATGAAGATACACATGTATATTAAATTATTAATAGATATGAAGATACAATGATTGAAAGCCGTGTTTGATATAATAAGGTTACAAGTTCAAATTCACAGGGGGTAAGGTATGTATACCTTTGTAGACTTTACCAGTCAAATTGCTGGGTGGAGGAGGTCCCTTTCCTATAAACAAGGGGTCTCATACACCAATTAGATGTCTGATTTAACCGTGACCTTAAAAATGGATTATTATTATTATTATTATCATATTTGGAAGACACGAATCCACTAAAAAGCTCATCCTTCCATAATATAAATTTATATTAGTAAATACAATAGTTAAAAAAAAACCGAATAATTCTAGGTAAGAGAGGCAAAGATGCAGTAATTCCATATAATATCATTCTATAATGGCACTTCCCCGTTGTTAATTTGTTTCCACGTTAAAACTGTCAGTCCTCCTATGACTTCCTTGAACTCGGGGAAGATGAATTGCCGTGAAACAGATCCGAGAGATGAGCTTCCAGGTCTTCAGCTGTGTACTTAATAGACATCTCAGAGTGTCTCACATTTTCAGAATAACTCCTGAAACGACCTGAGAAGGACCGATAGGCCGGTATCATCTTCTCTGAGATCGAAATCCTAAGCTCGTCCTGGAGCTGCAAATCCGGCACCATCCAACCAGAATGTTTCCTGAGCGCCTCCTCAATTGCAAAATCGAAACCCTTAAATTTATCCTCCAGGACCTTCTGTGACACTCCACTGGAAATACTTCCATTCACATGAATTCCCTCATCCCTCAAACAATTGAGGACCTTCATCCAGGCTGCTCGCTCGTAATTTGCTGCATACTGCCTCACCTTGCCCTGATTTTTCCTTAACCAGCCATACCCAAACATTCCTAAAAGCTCTGAATCCTTGACTTTTTTGACAATGTAATGAAGATTGTTCATGAGAAACAGGTAAGATTCGGCAACATCTTTGTAGATGTTAGATTTCAAATCTAACTTACACTGCAGAATGATGATAATCCATCCCATTCTCACAGAGAGAGCAGAGGTTGGGCTGCCCAATTCAACACCGTGCCCATTCAAGTCCCCAAAAAAGTCCCTGAGGTCTTCAGGCAGGGCCATGGGGATTCCAATCGGTGCATTTGCCGTTATCTTGACGAGGGCCTCCTTGTAATCAGAAAGAAAACTCAGATAATTCATAACATACCTTGTAAGCGGATGAATCGTGCCGCCGGGGGTTGGGGTGTTTGACTTCTCAGTATGGATTGCATTCTGAAATTCCGTCAAAATCCCCAGTGCCGATTCCCCGAGCAGAACGAGGATCGTAGACGCCTGCGTCCTCACTGTCGCACAGGACACCTGGCCAAAAACAGTTTCGATGTCGGGCATAAGCTCCGACAGAGTCTCGTACATGTCGAGCATCGTGAAGAGCCTTTCAGTCGACCTTTTGTTCATGGCCATGGATTCCCCAAAACCAAGAATCTTCGTCATCTGTCCCTTGACGACCTCAGAGAAACACGAATCCCTGACATGGTTAAACCCTTCAAAAATCTCTTCGCATAGGCGTTTCTCGCTAGCGAACAGAATCCTCACCGCAATTTTCACGGCTTGGATCCATTTCTTTATCTTATTGTCGAGCATTTCCCCCTCTATCTTCTGCACTTCTCTCGTACTCAACCAGCCGACACCGATTCTTTTCAGACACCCTTCGATTACTGATTTTCTGGTTAGCCCGTAGATTCGAACACACTCAGCTCCGTATCCGGCAGCCACCATGCGCTCTGCTATGCTGCGGAGGTCCAGCACGGAGTCGAGCCGCATCATGTCGATTTCGCAAATCTCGTCGGCGTTAGAGTTCCGACTCCGATGGCTGCCGCCGTTGCTCCCGTCTTCGTCCATCGATTCGTTGTCCGACGAGCCATGGCTCGAGTTGCCGTCGGTCGGCTCAACGTTGGCAGACAAAATTCGGTGAAACTCCTTCTCCAAGCGAGCCATCGTCATCTCCATGAGGCGCTGCGCGCCGACCATCTTGGCAGAGTTGCTGTGCGTGAGGGCCAGATTTTCCATGAGATAACGGAGACCGTCCACTGCGGCGAGATACTCATTGGCTTCTTTTCGGCTGGTCTGGAACATCATGTGTTTGGACGAGCTGCAATCCAAATTGGTCTCCAAATCGAACGATTTCACGGGTGGATTGCCGGGATTTCGACGGCTCAAAGCGGGAAGGCGGTTGTCCAAGGTGGAGAGGACTGTGATGATATCTCTCATCATTATCTCAGAGGCGCCCAGAGATTTCAGATTAAGATGTCCTGTGGCCACTACTCTGTCTTCATCTCCTCCTCTTTTTGCAATTGCTTCTTCTATCTCCATTGACATATATACCAACACAACCACCACGTTAAATGTATTTGCTATACTCCGATATACAGATTCCCCTGGATGCCTTGGAACTCAACAGAGAATCTTGGGAGCCGATAGCCTCATTCCAGTTTTAAAATAGAAATCCTGCATATGAACGCCGCAATGAATTATCAGAATTCAACCACCAAGCCTCGTAAAACACTAGAGAATGAGGATCTGGGAATGGTGATTTCAGCCGGGTTCACTATTTGAAGAACTTTGATTGCTGGACTAAGTTGTCTGCCCTCCCTCGGGCATTTGAGAGACCCAGTCAGCGTTTCGTTTTGGTCCATGCATCTTCCAAAGCCTGGAAGTGCTCGACATCATTGTGTAGACTTTTTCTGATGGAGCCATCGTCTTTCTTCTGTCATTTTAAAATCAAGATGAAATGTGGTGAGCTGCGCAATTTGAGGAACAGAATTGATCGAACGATGCTCAACTAGTCAAGGGTCAGCAACCTTCCAATCATTATGGATTGTGGAAAATTTCAACCTGTCCCAATAAAAATTAGCTTAATTCAAAAAATCGAGGGCTGAATGTTGCTTGAATGACTGGATACAAATTTTACAGAAAATACAATCTATTAGAATTTTAGTGGGTGTAATTGTTAATAACATGTGTTTTTTTTTAAGAAAGTATAAGTTTAAATCGAGAAAGGTAGGTTATGTATACTTCCCAAATTTCTAAATGAAAAGATTCATTATCCCACAAACTATGTTTCATATACCAATTTGATATCTAATTTGAGGATGATCTTAAAAATAAATTATTATTATTATCACCTATAAAACATCATATTTTATAAATAAATTAAAAAAAAATCATTTTTTATTAAACCATATAAATATTTATTATTATTTATTAAATAATCAATCACTTTATTTTTAATAAAATTTGAAAATAAAAAAGGTTAATGTCATTCGTGAAAACTTGGTTATTATTTTCTATTGAAAGGGTGTAAAGATACTGATATTATAATAATAATAACTTTGTTGTTTTTTCTATTAAAATTAGAAAATAACTTAACTTTTATTTTTCTTTTCTATTAAAATAAAAGAATATCCGTGTTTAGATGATTATAAATTACTTTAGTTCATACTATAAATGTATATCATCACTTTTAATAGATTTGATGGTCACATCATCACCTACGTAAGAGTGGAAACTTGGGAATCATTCATGGAGTTAGATGGTGATGATGATCTACACAAATGTCAAATTAACATTATCAGTGTCCAATACCCAACCATGTTTGGGGATAAAAAAGATTCATTTATATTTTATAAACGAATATTATTAATTTATAATATTTATAATTTATATTTTAATATAAAATAATAATTGAAACTTAAAATATTAGTAATATTTTTTTTTGATAAGTTTTAAAAATTGAAAATATAACTCATAAATAGTAAGTGGAGAGGATAAACTTTTATATATATATAAAGGGAAGGATTTCTATATTGAATGGATCATTTAAATTTTGTGTATAATTTGTTTTTGACTTGGAAGGTTAAGGTTAATGTTATATATGTTAAAAGAAAAAGTAATGGAAGATATGTAGCTTGGAAAAAGATGAATTGGAAGAATTAGGATTTAATTCTTTATTTATTATGAGTAGAGAGAGATTAAATTCCTTGAGGTGGAAACATTTCTTCAAGTTTTGCAATCTAAAAAACTTTTGTTTTTTTATAGGATTTGATCATTCTTGGCACATGATAGCTTGGGAGTTAAGATGAATTTAACTCCATTTTGAGCATAGGGACTGTTAGCACTGAGAGTCACTCTCATATTGCGAGAGGATAAGCCCAGTACCCATCAAAGTTTTTGGTGGATGTTGGTTTTATATGAGTGGAGGTCAATGGACAAAACTCAACATATGAATGATGTTCAACACGGAACTGGACAAGAAATGCACAGGGAAGTGAGGGCCATATTAACTTTAGTCAGTGAATTGAGTTTAAGTGTGAGCAGAGGGAAGACTTAGTGAGAAAGGTGAACAAGACTGCTATGAGCATTAGGCTTTCAAGCAGTTTGGAGAAGAAAAACCCAAACTCAAGATCACTCTTGAGCTCAAGCTTCAGACACTGAAATATGTCCAAACAACACAGTCACAACAACACAATGATCAAACCTACATCACAATGCGGCTACAACAACTCGATTGGATCCTCCATGCCCGAGTGTTTTAGCACAATGTTTACAAAGAGATGAAAATAAGTTGACTTCTATTAACATGAAAGTCTCAAATTTGGTACATAACTAGAGCACAGTTCTGGCATCAAAACATTACAAAATAGGGAGCTCTGCTCAACCTGTTGACGACCTTAACAAAATAACAAAATAAATTATTTATACTTAGAAAAATTCGCCACTACCAGGAGTGTGACTTGGCCACTACAATCAAAGCTTTGTGTCGGTGACTTCTTCTGTCAGACTAAACGTGCATCCCTCCGTCGGACGTGATCTTAGATCGGCATGGTTTTTGTAGGGAAATCTGTCCACAGGGGTATCACGAGATGACGGTTCAGTCCCCATGGCTAGACCCTCCATGCCTTCCATTTATGGAGTGAGCCGAGGTTTCAACCACCAGCATTATTTTCATTAACTGCCTCCTCAGAGATTGAACAAGACCTAATGCTCAGGGGGCGGCTATGCGTTTCTCTCGGATAGGATGCCATATAAACATGAGATTGCGGGGTCATCAAATGCAGTTTGAATTCAGACCTCTTTTGGGCCCGTAATCCATCACATTTCGCCACGTAGCATTTTCATCATACTATGGTTTCCATTGCAGGACCGCTCAAGAAAAATATCGCCTGAGCATGTTGCGTCCCCGTAATGGACTGTGGTCGTAGGTCTAGTCCTGATCTGCGATCTGAGCTCATCCACTAGATTTAGCACCACTGCCAAGCTTAGTCGCCCACCAACTTTAGGATCTGCCAAAAGTGTGCCTTGGATGGGGCGCTACTTTTGGCGCTAAACAATAACAACTCTCGGAGGATGATCTGATGTGGAGGCTTGACGTCACCATGCTGATATGTCGCGGACAAAGAGGTGACATGTGTCACTCGAAAACAAGCAGAAAGCATGTCTAAAACGCTTGAAATGAGTGCCAAGTGTCATCTCTAGACGGATGCCACATGTTTGTGCCAACGACTGCCATGAAATTGGTGCTCTAGGGCTTGAGAGCTAGCTCCTTTTCCTTTGGCTCCTCTATGTGCTTTTACCCGGAGCTGGCGATCTGATGACGTGTGTCTTCTTGAATCGAACAACCGGGAATTACTTCGGGTCTCCGAACTCCGGGAAAATCAAATCTCAAACTTCCTTTGCCTTCAATGGATTTTACTCGGAGCTATGGATTTGATGATGTGTGTCCCTCCTAAGATCGACAGCTGAGATCCCTTCGTGGCTCTGGACTTTGGGAAAACCAAATCTCAAACCTGGGCTTCCAAGGGATTTTACCCGAATTCATAGATCTGATGACGCGTGGCCCTCCTGAGATCAATGATTGAGATCCCTTCATGGCTCCAGACTTCGAGAAAATCAAATCTCAAACCTGGGATACCAAGGGATTTTACCCGAAGTCATAGATTTGATGACGTGTGGCCCTCCTGAGATTGACGACTGAGATCCCTTCATGGCTCTGGGCTTCAGACTTCTCAATAGTCAAACTTTATTTGCCCCAAGAAAATCCGTCGGAGCTAGGGATTTGACGATGCGTGGTTCTTGGATTTGGACGGCCGAGATCCACTTCGGGTCTCCGGGCTCTGGGAAAATCAAAACTCGAATCTTGCTTACCTTCTGTGCTTTTACCTGGAGTTATGGATCCGATGACACATGGCTATTGCTGATCAACGACTCGTATTCACTTCGGGCCTTCGGCCACTTACCACTTTAAGACTTCGGGCGCTTTGACACTTCAACCACTTCGGGACTTTGGGCTCTTTGGCACTTCGGGACTTTGGGCCTTCGGGACCTTGGCGCTTTTCTCATTTTAAAACTACCACAGTAAAAATCCTAGAGTGACAGATCTGATGATGCATGGCATTCTAGATTTGGATGGCCAAGATCCCCTTCAGGACTCCGGGACTTCGGGCCTTCGGGAGGCATTGCTGCTAAGATCAATGGCTCCCTGTTGATTTTGAGATCAATGGTCCATGATTGTTTCGGGAGTTCAGGCTTCGGCTCTTCGGAAGTTTTATGCACTTCTCATTTCAAAACTCCCGAAGCTCATTTCCTTGAACACTTGGATCAGATGCCACTTGTCTCCCTCAAGATCAATGACTCATGCTCGCTCCGAGCCTCCGCACTTTGGACCTTCTTCTCTAGTGCTATACTTTGCACGAATTTGAACTTCCGAATGCCCGTGAGTTGTTGATTCGAACTGCTCCTGGAATCTCCCCCGCTGAAAGATTAAAATTGCCTGTTGCTTTTAAGCTCGAAATGGGCTTCTTTGAATGTCTCCCTTTGTGTCCATGGTTGCGGCATGTGTGAACAAGGATTTGGGCGACTGGTTGTGGGCTAGGAAAATAGGGAGACCAGTGACTGAAAAAGGAGACGATTGTTCATCCTTTGGGGAAAAAAGAGGGGCTTGGGGTTGAGACTCCTTTCGGGTAGGACAATAAGGGAAACCAGGGCGCACAAATGAACAAGGGCAAATAGAAAACGATTTACAAGATGAAAGGGGAAAAAATTAAGATCTAGCCTGAGAAAAGGAGAGGGACAGGGGAAAATTACAGACTTAGGTACCAAATCAATGAACACATACGACTCCAGATGACATTATGTGATAACATTTGGCTCCACAAGGTATGGCATGCTCCCTGCAAGATGCTAAGAATGCGCATCTCCAGTGCCTTAGCTGTTGGGCTATGGAGTCTAGATCAAAACTTTCGTCGAAGAAAACAGGGAAATATGTACACTAATCTACTAAAAAACAAAAATGAACACATGGGATCCAGAAGGAACTAATTTATGTACACTCCTAGACTAACTGATTTTTACAAAGTGCTAGGTGAAAGAAAACTTCCACCATAGCCACCCAGACTGCTCAGTAATAAAATTCTTCTCTTTTCTGCAAATAATCCATAAAAGGCAAGGGAAGTATGATAGCACAAAGAAAATATGTATGGAAAAACTGACAATACCTCCAAATGACAAAAATATGAATAATTTTGTAGGCTCCAATGCTTCTGGAAAACACAACTCCATATTCAACCCCACAGGGTCACAAAATTCATAATTAGGAAAGATCGAGTGGTAAGAAATTACCTCCTGTACTTCATTGTTGCTCACCCGTTGTTCGATGTTCTCAGAGTGTACAGGTGGGTAGAGGAATGATGCGGGTCGGCTGATCCGAGGTGATATTTGCTCATTTACAGGTTTAAGACAGGAGATGAACTACACCTCTAGTTCCTCCATTTTTCCTTTGTCTGCTCTGAAAACATCTGCTAGCTGAGAGAAAGAAGTATCTTCATGTGTATCCATAGATGGCTCTTTCTCTTTATCATGTTGCTCTTGGTAGGAGCTTTTGCTTTCATAAGAATATTGGCAACCTATGCTTTTTGCTTCTGAATACTCTTCAGGGGTAGGTGAGTGTAGAACTCTTTTATTTTTATCCTCTCTTTCTCTCTCTATCATATCTTTACCGGACTCATCACACGAGGAACACTCTATCATCTGCAGAATGTGGAGTGCAAAATTTTTGCAACAATCATCAAAAATAAGATGAGTCGGGTAAGTCTTCTCGTAATACGAATTAAAAACATCGTGATAATTCTCCAAAGAATGGATAATGGAAGCGGGGAGAGATAGACACCAATCAGGAGCATCTTCCTCTAAATCAAATCCAAACATCGTGATCCAGAGATCCTCATGAAATAAGTCATGCTCGAGCATGCATACATGAAATTTTAATAAGTGCTTACTGGGATTGTCATGCTTGCTTCCTATGAATCTCGAAATATAGTCATCCCATTCATCTCTATCCATCACTGGATGTGGATAACCAACTATGGATGAGAAATTGAAAGGGGCAAATCTCGGAGCCAAGATAGCCGAGAGATGTGGCTCCCCCTTTTCTCCTTCATGGCTCTCCCCAGGATCAGATTCACAATCACCATACACAAGAACCATGGAGAGGCTCTGCTCTTCGTCGTCTTCGCTGGAATATCCATTAAAAGTTGTTTGTTCTTTGTCAGTATCCAACATCACTTCTTCATCATAAGTAGGGCTGTAAAGAACCTCTATTTCCAAGACCAGAATATCCTCTACATTTTCTTCATAAGAGAGGCGAGCAAAATCTGCCTCCAACTCCTCTATACTTGTGGAAAGTGATTGTATCAGCTCCATCATCTCCTCCAGCGGATGTCCCTCGTCCTCACAGCTTTCGCAAGAACGAACCATGTCTCGAACGCCACCTCTATACTCCTCACAATAGCTATGACAGATTAACTCAGAGGAATAATACCTTTGACAGTGAGCATTGAAAGTTGCATGAAACTGTTCCAGGGAGGAGATGCTAGCAGGGGGCAAGGAGTGATACCACTCACGAGCATCTCCCGCTAATGAGAACATGAACATATTCAATAATACATCCTCATGATGTATCTCCCACTGATGCATGAGTTCATGAAACTCACGGAGATTCTCAACAGGGTTGTCATCTTCACGTTCTCTAAATATGGGAAAAAAATCACCCCACTCATCGATAGTAAGAACAATATTTGGAAAACCAGGGTCAACAGAGAAATTAAAAGGAGCAAACCTGCGAGCCAAAATGGCTTCCATCTGAAAATATGACTTCTTAAAAATGTGGAGTTGCCACTGGATTCTTTAAACATGGAGCCGCCAGGTGAATCATATGTAGTCTGAAAGTGTCTGGTCTTTGTTCACCATCAAAGACCAGATCTGGTCATTATCGTTCTCCAAGGGAGATTTTCAATCTAGGATAGTAGCTAAAGCCTTCTCGAGAAAGCTTTCCTTTCTTGTTAATATTCTCTGGGTCAACTTCAGGTGTAGCTAAAGGCAGCTGTAGAGTAGACCTCATGTGTCTTCTTTTAGGAGCCACAACTGAGACAGTGGAGTCGCCAGGTGCAATTTGAAATCTTCAATGGTATTGATATCTGATGCACCTTTAGAATCAGAACTTATTTGTCATTCTATCCCAGGGAAATGTCTTCAATTTGTTCCTCAACAACGATGCCAAGAATGTTAACACTAAGAGTCACCCTCAGATTGCGGGAGGATAATCCCAGTACCCATGAGAGTTTTTGATGGATTTTGGTTTTATATGAGTGGAGGTCAATGGACAAAACTCAATATATGAATGATGTTCAACACAGAACTGGACAAGAAATGCACAAGGAAGTGAGGGCCACATTAACTTCAGTCAGTGAATTGAGTTTAAGTGTGAGTAGAGGGAAGACTTAGTGAGAAAGGTTAACAAGACTTTTATGAGCATCAGGCTTTCAAGCAACTTGGAGAAGAAAAAATCAAACTCAAGATCACTCTTGAGCTCAAGCTTCAGACACTGAAATATGTCCAAACAACACAGTCACAACAACACAATGATCAAACCTACATCACAATGTAACTACAACAAGTCGATTGGATGCTCCATGCCCGAGCCATTCAGTGTAAGAGGGAAAAAGATAACAAGGGAGATGACTAAAACTGGTCACGATACCACTGTAATCAAACCTACATTACAACAACATAACAACCCTCGACTGGATCCTCCATGC
>JASDQU011100794.1:4416-31132 GCA_032191745.1 Picea mariana | reverse complement strand
ATGTAACCTTTTGTGCCACCCGCTCTCTTCCTGGCCGTGCGATGAGGCTCGCGCCCTTTAACCCCTTCCTCATCCTCCGACATCTATTCATCTTCCCCCCTCTTGGTCCGCATGGTCCTTCTCCCATCTCATCATCCACTCATCGACCGCCACGTGTCCTACTCTTTCCACGTCAGTCTCTTGCTAAAAGCAATCCCATCATATCTCGTCTCCTATCCCTTCCGCCTGTTGTCCTCCGCCATGTGTTTTCCTCTGACATCCCTCTCACGCCTCGTCACTTCATATCACGCCCTCATGAGGCTGGTGCCACCACTCCTATTATGCGCCCCATCCTTCGCGCTGGCCAGCACGCCTTCTCATCGGGCCATTCATCTAATCCAGGTGGTAGCACGAAGGGCCGTCCACGTCCCCTAGATGCCGAGTGGGCCGGACCATCCTCAATCCCAAGGAAGCAGTTATTGAAGCGGTTGGTGGTGGTTAGACATCGTCTCCGCCATAATGGGAAAGTCCGACGACAAATTAAAGGCACGTCGTTTCGCCTACGGAGCTGTCAGAAGTCCGATTGCGTCTGTCGTTGGTGCACGATTATTCAAAGATTGCAGGCGCAGATTGTCAGAAGCCATGCAGACGCAATGTGTTTAATACGACGTCTCGGTTTTGTTGTTGTTGTTGTTTTGAGTATATGTAGGCGTTTTCTCCATTTTTGTATCTATCGATGGTAGAGCGAAGCTCCCGACTGTAAAGTTTTAACCATCATTCTGGTTCCTGGTTATGCATCTGTGTTTGAGATTTCTTGTTTTATGACAAACAGCTTTCCTTGTCCATCTATGTTTCGTCTCATTCTAGAGAGTTCATGATCGAATGCTTCGTATGAATTAGCACAGTTATGTTATGATAAATGATTTATTGTTGCATTGCTGTTTTCTCTGGTTTTCTACATTTGGGTGTAAGAAGATATTGCCCTCAGGTGCCTTCCCTCACAGTCTGTTAGGATCCTGATGATCAAAACAGTCCTCTGCACTCTTCCTATACAATTATTCCACCTACTCACCCTTATTAAAACTCACTGTTTGAAGTTTATCTAAGACCTCACTCGCCCATGCATTCCTGGCCTAGTTTCAGAGTTGATACGATATTGTTCTGAGTTTTCCTCCATTTGATCACCCCCTTTAAACAAATCGTGACATTAAACTGATGGGTGTCAGGCTCAGCTCCTGCAAGCAATCCAGGAGTGACTTCTGACGCCAACATGTGGGTACACTTTGGGATCCCACAGTCTATCATCTTAGATCGAGAAAGCAAGTTCTTCAGTACATTTTGGTCCAGCCTCTGGTCAATGCTGGACACCAAGCTCACCAAGTCCACAACTTTTCATCCCAAAACCGATGGCCAGACAGAGGTCGTCAACAAGATGATCATACACATTTTGCGCATGTACAACTCAAAGAATCCACGCACATGGGATGACAGCATCCCCTATGTATAACATAGCTATAATCAATCCCTCCAAAACTCAATTGACCACAACCCCTTTCAGGTGGGCTTGGGATTCCAGCCACTATGTCCCATTGACGTAGCCATACCATTTACAGCTACTCAGGCTGATTCAGTTCATGTCCAGTTTGAAGTTGCCAAGGCGAACAACTTCATTGAGTGCATTCATCACATTCACCAACAGGTTCATGACATATTGGATAGAGCCAATGCTAAGTACAAGCAACAACATGATCAACATTGGGTGCAACACAACTTCCAGGTGGGCGACAAAGTGTGGCTACATTTGCAGAAGGAGTGCCTCGCTGGACCCCACTGCTAGCTTTGCCCACTCCGATATGGGCCATACACCATCACCAAGGCTGTAGGGGATAATGCCTTTGAGCTTAGTATCCCACCATTCCTTGGTCTTCACCTAGTGTTCAATGTGGACCGCCTTCGGCCTTACTTTCCACCTCTACTGGACACATCCGACATGGAAGAACAACTCACACCAACAAAGTTAAACCCAGACTGCATGGAACAAGCCAGAACTGATCGGATTATGAACACACATATCAAGAACACTCGCCAGAAGAGGATTCAACTATATCAAGTTGTCAAAGCAGGCTAACTCCTTCACCAGGGCAAGTGGCTCACCAGGGACCAAGTTCAGCAGAAGTTTCCTCATCTCATGGATGAACTCAACGCAATGGGGACCACTGCTTCCTAAGGGGGGAGGAATGATTCAGGTGCATATTTTTGGCTACCCGCCTATTCCACTTGGACCCCCACCAGTGTTTCTTTCAGTTTTTCAGTTTCCTTAATTGTAGCACAATTTACTATTTTTGGCAGTTTTTCGGGTCCTAAACTTTCAGAGTTGTTTTGAGGCCCTAAACGACATTTTTTGGGCATCAACCGGTCGATAAATATTAGTTTGTTCTATACCATGATATTCACTGTCAATATTTTTATTCTTTGAATAGATCTTTGTAACGATGTATCATATGCGTCAAACGGAGATAGTATGCCAAAGTTATGACCTCGGGAAATTGATGTACCAATTTACCCCGACGGGGTCCATATTCTAGCATTTCATCTCCTAGGGTTAGGTTTTTGGATGCTTAGGGTTTCCATTGTTTCTCAATAATATATAGGCCTTCGAGCCTCATTGTAACACAGAGTTCAGAGGCATGTAGCCGCCACATCTCTTCTCAGAGATAAGCTACCAACGCCCTAGCTAGTTTATTTCTATTCTATCTGTAAAGAAATCTCAGTTCTTTGATATTAATGAAATGAAGTGTTATTTCCGTTGCATATTTGTATTCATCGTTATTTGTGTATTATGTTGCGTTCCTTTATAAATTCGGATCAGGAGTGTGACAAGATGAAGCCCGTGTGACAAACAACGAAGTGGAATGCGACGAAATGAGCGGAAGTTTGGCAGTTAAGTGAGTGAGTCACCAAGGAGGGCTAACAGTCTGGTGAGGTGTCTGGGTGAGCGCAGTGCAGGGAAAGTGTGACAGGATGAAGACTTGTGACTTGAATCTTGGGATCTTATTCTATCTGTGCAGTAGGTTCTCTGTAGACCAGCATGTGAATTGTTACGTCATTCTTTAGGAGATGCTCTTATAAGACTAGGTGGTGTTGTTGGAGATGAGTTGGAGCTCATTCGTAGGAACATTTGGTCCATTTGATTTAGTTAAAGAATGTTCATTTGCAAGTGGATAAGATATTTTTTTAATTTAGACAGAAGTATGTCCACATATAACTAATTGGACTTTGATCTGGTCAAGATATGTCCAAAATATAATCGTCATGCGTCCACATACTTTATTGAGACAGAAGTGTAACAAACACGACTTTGATATGGTCAAGATATGTCCACAATATAATTGTTATGCACCCACATATATGATGTATAACTCAATCAAAAACATTATAAATAGGGATGTTCTCTGTTCGAGTGGCATGCAAATGAGAAGAGAAGAAAAAGGTCATGTAATTGTTCAATGAAACTGAAATGGAGACATCAAATTGTTTTTGAATTGAAGAGAAAGGTCAAGTTCTGTAAGATTTCTTTTTAAACTGAATAAAGAGTGGTAGGGTGGTGCTAAGGTGAGTTGAAGCTCACTGAGAATTGGTATCCTCATCACTTGTAATAGGTTGGTGCTTGAGAGAATTGGTGTCCTCATTATCTGTGACAGGTTGGTACCTGAGAGGATTGATATCCTTATTGTCTGCGACATGTTGGTGCCTAAGAATATTGGTGTCCTCATTATCTGCCATAGGTGGTTTCCTATCAAGCTAAATAATTATAAATTGTAAGTTGGTGCGTGCAGAAGAACATAGAGAAAAAATGTTTTGTGGTTTTCTTCCGCATTAAGTTTACACGTAAAAATCCTCGTGTAATGTGTTTTATGTGTTGTGTTTTGATTTATGCATGTATTACTGATTAAGTAAACATTTATAAATAACTTAAAATTTTTGAAATGAAAGAAAATTGAAAAATATGATAGAATAATTATTCACCCCCCCTCTCAATATTGCTTTAAATTATAACAATTTGAAAGAAGTTGATTACAATGAAGATCCAAAATCCTTTTTTAAAATAAAGCATGAATGAGAAAACCCTAAACATCAAAAACCATAAGCTTGGAAGATGAAACACCAAAAGGTTTGTGGGTCTCGATGAGGTAGTTGATACGTCAACTTCCCTAGGGCATAAATTTTGCATACGATCTATGTTTGGGGCACTTGATACCTCGTTATAAAGGTTTAGCCAAGGAGTACACATTTTGAATATCCCGATACTTTTCTATAGGGATCTGTTTGGAATTTCTGTGTAAAAAAAAACGTCATTTAGGGCTTCAAAACGAACCTAGAAGTTTGGGACCTGAAAAACTGAAGAAAAACTGCCAAGATGGAAACTGTAATTTGAGTCAGTGGAATAGTTTGGAGGCCACCAATGTCCACCTGGACCAGTCCTCCCCCTTAGGAAGCAATGGTTTCCATTGCATCAAGTTCCTCCATCGGTTGGGAAAACTTTTTCTGAATCTGACCCTTGGTGAGCCACTTTCCCTGATGAAGACATTGTCCTCCTTTGACGACCCAATAATGTAATGTTTATTTCCAAATAATAGCTCCAGGAGATCCACGTAATAGCCTAGGTGATTCTCATAGGAAATAGTTAAGGGAGGAAAAATGAATTAATTAATTATTTAATGTCATCGAAGCGGAAAAGTAATATTTTTAAAATGTGGCATTGAATAATTAGGTAAAAAATGTGTTTTAAGTGACTTAGAATTAATAAAGTCACTTTAATTTATTAAAAGGATAAAAGGGTCAACGAGGAAATAAAAGGAGAATGAGGGCACCCTCTCTCATTATGCATTTGTTATTTTCTAAAACGAAATTAAGAGAGCCTGTGTGGCTTTGGCTCTTGGGATGAAAAACCCTAAAGGAGTTTGGGATTGGATTCTGTGGTGAAACTATCCACTCTAGCTGATCATAGAGGGATCATTCAGATTTCTTCATTGTGTTTAAGTGTGGCTGAGTATTTCATCTTTGGTAGCTGATTTTCTTGGTAGAGGTCGATTTTTTTGTGGAGACCGAGTTTAATGCGAAGGGAGGCAAACATATTGTGTACAGGCCGAGTTTTCTCAAGTGTTGGGTCGGATATTTTCTTTGGGGGTCGAGTTATTCATTGTTGAGGTCGATTTACTCTTGTTGGTCGAGTTTCTGGTTTCTTGGGGACGAGTTTCCCTTGTTGGTTTTCTTCTTTGCATGCTAGGGAAAGTTTCTTCTTACTGAGCGGATTTTATACTGGTTGGGGCCTAGTTCTTGGAGTATCATTGCACATTTGTTGTGGGGGTGATTCCCTTTGTTGGGTCACATTCTTCTCTGTTATGGCCGAGTTGTATTGTTGAAGGTTGAGTTGTCTTTATGAGTAGATTTACCTCTACCCTGGGTCGAGTTCAGTAATACCATACTGTTGTTCCATTAGCTTTTCAACATTTGCACATAAATCACTCCTACATTCCTGTATATCACTTATATGCATGTTGTATATTTATTCTATATACAAGCATCCTTTTATTAATGAATGGGTCACAAGTTTGTCTTAATTTGTGTTGTTGTTAGAGTATTTCTGAAAAGGACAAATTGTATTGTTGTCATATAATCTCAAAGCAATAAGTTTATGAGTATATATTATGTGCATTTTCTATATACTATTAGCAAGCAATTATAATTGTTAAACTGTGAGTAAAGGCGATTTACATGTAAATTGTTTGATTAAATGTCCACGCCAATAAACAGAACAAAAATTGGGGAAATAACATTACAGTGGTATCAGATCCTCAATCTTTCCAGCCTGAGGGAGTTTTTTTTTTATGAGGCATGGAGACGATGAATATATCACTTATAGGAGTAGAATGCAGTGAGGGGTAGAAAACATATTTCACTTAGAAGAAGCATACGAAGAGGGTCAACCAAAAGTAGAGGAAAAGGAAGACATGAGGGATAACAATGAGAGACCTAAGAATAGTGCCATGCATATCCTAAATGATTTGGCCAGGGGGCAAAAAAAACTATACAACTCATGACACCGTTAATTTCCAGCACTCAAGTAAATCATAACCATGGGGGTAACAATGGGGCAAGGGGTTCCAATGGGAACAATGGGAACCAAAACCATGGGGGTTCCAATGGAAACCATAGAAATCATGCAAAAGGCAACAACAATAATATTCCTGCACAAGTTGGCACTAGAACCACCAATAGAATAATTCCTAGACCTCTTGTGCCTTAGTTCCTGAGGGATCAAGAAACATGAAATCAAGGGAAACAAGGACATGGTGAAGATTTTAGTGATTACTTGAGGGAGTATTGAGCTCTTGGTGATGAGCTCCAGGCAACCATGTCATTACAAGACTATTGTATGATCAAATACATGAACAGACCAAGGGATTTCAATAGGGGTCGGCAGAACTTGGACCTCAGGAGAAAGGTTGGGAAGATAACCATTCCTTCCTTTGATGGTTCAAGCAAGTGCACAGCTAAAGCATGGGTTTAGAAATTGGACACATATTTCCAACTCAACCCTATGACAAATGTAGAAGCGATTAAATTCATTAATTTTCACTTAGATGGAAAGGCACATCAGTGGTGGTACCATGGATTGGTCACTATGGGACATGCCAACATTACTTCCTATCTGGACTTCATACGGAAATTGATGGAGTGATTTGACAAAAAGGATCTGGGATTGCACTTTAGAGAGTTGGTACAACTCAAACAGGTTGGGATACCAGATGCCTACATTATGGAGTTCCATAGGCTTGCAGTCACGGTGACAGATATATCTGAGCAGAGGCTAGTTATGGTGTTCACTAAAAGTTTATCTGAGCCACTGCGTGGTTGGGTAAAATTCTTCAAACCTGAAACTCTACAAGACGCCATTATCAAGACACAGGACATGGAGGATGCGGTCTCAAAAAAAAAAAAAAATCCCCAATCCTTTCATTCCCCAGAAAAACAAAGATAAGAAACCTTTTCAGAAATATTGGACCGGAAAGAATAAGTTGGATGAGACGACTCGTAATGAGTTGAGAAGAAATAAGATTTTATTTAGTTGCAAAGAACCTTAGGAAATGATACACAGATGCATGGGAAAGGGAAAGGTACATTATATAGAGGTGCACTCAGACAACGACGAGGAAGAGGAGGAAGTTACACGGGAACTAGGAAACGAGCAGGGAGGCTCGAGTGATGAGAAACCTTGTGAGGAGGCTAAGGGTGTGACTATCGCCAGTCTATCAGACACCCTTATATACTAGACTCCCAGAGTCAGAGGGGTACTACGGGGACAACGTGTCACAACTTTAATTGATGGTCGGGCGACCCAAAACTTCATTGATGCAACATTGGTGGCCAGGATACACTTGACTACAAAGGAATTCGAGGGGTTTAATGTGGTAGTGGCTGATGGATTTACTACGACATACAGGAAAAAGATTTCGAGGTTGGTTGTGACATTGGGAAACTATACCTTGACTGGTGATTTGATGGATCACAACATACATGATGACATGTACAAATTGGTATATGACATCATCTACTACAAGGAACGCATATACTTAGTCCCTAAGTCCACACTGAAAGAGAAGATAATGAAGGTCATGCATGCTACACCTATGGTAGGCCATCCTAGGTACTTTAAAACTTACAAGCAGATCAGAGAGAGGTTCACTTGGAAGGGCCTCAAATATGATGTATTGATACATGTGAGGGAGAGTATGACTTGTCAGCAAAACAAGTCAGAGCAGACTCATCTCGTGGGGTTATTATAGCCATAACTCATTCTAGATCATAAGTGGGAAAGTGTGTCCATGGACTTCATCACAGGGTTACCTAAAATATAGAGCAGAGATTGCATATATGTGGTGGTCAATCGGTTGACCAAGTTTGCACAACACATGTAGCAGAGTTGTTCTTCAGGAAGATATTCATACTCCATGGGTTGTTGAAGTATATTGTCAGTGACAGAGACAACATGTTCCTTAGTGAATTTTACCAGGAGTTTTTCAGGTTGGATGGCACAAAGTTGACTCCTAGCAATGGTTACCACCCCTAGACAAATGTTCAAACAGATATCGTGAACAAGTGGATCGAGGGGTATTTATGCAACTATGTGTTCGAATAGTAGAAGGCATGGGTTAAGTGGTTTCATTTGAGGGAACACTGTTATAATACCACTTATCATATGTCCATTGGTATGAACCCATTCCGAGCATTATATGGTTATGATGTTAATTCATTTGTTGATTTGTCGTTTGGGGATAGAAGGGCTCCCAAAGCCAAGGATTGGATCCAGGAGAGTCAATACATCCTCAAGGATCTCAAGGAAAATTTACAGGTGGCACAAAATTAATAGAAGATTTATGCATATAGGCATAGAGTTGAGTGCACTTTTGAGGTGGGAGACTTGGTATTTTTGAGATTGCAACCATATAAATAGTCTTCACTGAAGAAAAGTGGTGTCGAAAAGATTAAGCCTCGCTTTTATGGCCCCTACAAGGTGATCTGGAGATTTGGAGAGATAGCTTATGAGCATGAGTTGTCGAAGAGAAGTAAGATCCACAATGTGTTTCATGTTTCATGCCTCAAGAAGGAAAATGGACAAAAAGTCACTTCTTCAGTAGAGTTACCTCCAATGGATGAGGAGGGGAAATTAGTGTTGGTTCTTGAGGAGGTATTGAAGGTCTGAGAGAGGAAATTGTGAAACATGGTGATCCGAGAGTACCTTGTCAGGTGGAGATAATTCTCAGTAGAGGATTCCACATGGGAAGGCGAACATATATTGTAGCATCATAACTTGTAGTTTCTTGAGGACAAGCAATCTCAGGAAGGGAGGATTGTAATGTCCCTTTCCAAATAATAACTCCAAGATATCGACGTAATAACCTAATGATTCTTGTAGGCTATAATCAGTGGAGGAAAAGGGGATAAATTAATTATTTAATGTCATCGGAGAGGGAAAGTAATCTTTTTAAAAGTTGACATTGAGTAATTAGGTAAAAAGGTGTTCTAAGTGACTTTCAGTTAATAAAGTTGATTTACTTTATTAAAAGGGTAAAAGAGTCGAAAAAGGGCCAGTGAGGAAATAAAAGGAGAATGAGGGTGCCCTGTCTCATTATGCATTTGTTACTTTCTAAAATGAAATTGAGAGAGTTGTTGTAGCTTTGGCTCTTGGGACAAAAAAACCTAGAGTAGTTTGGGATTGGTTTCGGTGATGAAACTATCCACTCTAGTCAATCGTAGAGGAGGGATCACTCAGAGTTCTTCATTGTCCTTCAGTGTAGAGGTCAATTTGTTTGTGGAGACCGAGTTTAATGTGAACGGAGGCCAAGATATTATGTGCAGGTCGAGTTTTCTCAAGTGTTGGGTCAAACTGTTTCTTTGGGGGTCGAGTTATTTGTTTTTGAGGTTGATTTACTCTTGTTGGCTGAGTTTCTAGTTTCTTGGGGCCAAGTTTCCCTTGTTGGTTGTGTTCTTTTCCTGTTAGGGAAAGTTTCTTCTTGCTGGGAAGATTCTAGACTTGTTGGGGTCGAGCTCTTGGAGTATCATTACACATTTATTGTGGGGACGAGTCCCTTTGCTAGTTCGCATTATTCTCTATTGTGGTCGAGTTGTACTGTTGAAGGATGAGTTGTCTTTGTGGGTCGATTTACCTCCAGGCTGGGCTGAGCTCAGTTATACCATACTTTTGTTCCATTACCTTTCCAACAACTGCACATAAATCACTCCTACATGCTTCTATATCACTTATATGCTTGTTGCATATTTCTTCTATCTACATGCATCCTTTTGTTAATGAACATGTCAAAATTTTGCCTTCATTTATGTTGTTGTTAGAGTATTTCTGAAAAGGACAACTTGTATTGCTGCCATATAATATCAAAGAAATAAGTTTATGAGTATATATTATGTGCATTTTCTATATATTGTTAGCAAGCTATCAGAATTGTTAAATTGTGAGTAAAGGAAGTTTACATGAAAACTGTTTGATTAAATGTCCACACCAATAAACTAAACAAAAATTGGGAGAAATTTAGTAAGGGACGTTACATATAGAGTTGGATGTTATGTTGGTGGATTCCCTTTGTCTTGGTGTCCATGATCTGATCAACTATCGCTTGTTCAATGCAGTCGAGATTGAGTTCTTTAGGGGCCAAGTGCTCGGTCGCATCTAAAGTGTCTAGGAGAGGTGGAAAGTAGGGTTGAGACAGTTCCACATTAAATACCAGGTGCAAGCCAAGGAAATGATGAATACTTAGTTCAAAAGCATTCTCACCCATAGCCTTGGTGATGGTATAAGGCCCGTATCAGAGTGGGCGTAGCTTCTGATGGGTTCATGTGAAGCGCTCTTTCTGCAAATGCAACTATACCTTATCTCCTACCTAAAATTTGTGTGGTACTCGATGTTGATTGCGGTGTTGCTTGTACTTGGAATTTTTTTTCTACAAAATATCATGAACTTGTTGGATGTGTTGGATTCGCTCAACAAATTTGACATCTTGATAAGCCTCGGTCTAAGCATGGGAGGACTCTTCCTATGCAGTTGCAATGGGCAAGGCTACATCAATGGGGGCTCATGGTTGGAACCCCAAGCACACTTGAAAAGGGTTGTGGTATATAGAGTTTTGGAGGGCTCTGTTGTAGATGTGTTGAACATAAGAAAAGCTTTCAGCCCATGTTCGTGGATGTTTGGAATTGTACACCCTCAAGATATGGACAGTCATCATGTTGACTACCTATGTTTTTCCATCATTCTATGGGTGGAAGCCAGTCAATTTGGTCAACTTGGTGTCCATCATCGACCATAGGCTAGACCAAAAAGTGCTCAGGAACCTACTATCGCGATCTGAGAAAATGGTTTGTGGGAGCCCAAATGAACCCAAAATTGTTCAAAGAAGAGCTTGGTGGTGGCCTTAACTATAATGTTCTTCTTCCAGGGTGCCAAAACTGGGATCTTAGAGAATCGATCAACGACCACGAAGACAAATTCATTCCCATGCTTGGTTGAATGAAGACATGACATGTAATCCATGGAAATGGACTCCCAAGGCATATCTGAAGTAGGCAGAGGGGTGTATAGCCCATGTTTCTTGATGGTGGGCTTAGAAATAGTGCATGCAATGCATGATTTGATGTACTTGCGAACATCTTGTCGAAGCTTCGGCCAATAAAAATGATTTTGCAGTACTGCCACTGTTTTTTCCACACCAAAATGTGATGTTGCTCAACTTTAATGAGCTTCCAAAATCAACTTTGCATGCTCGCTTGAAGGAACACAGAGATGTCTCAGATGACATAGCGATCCATCATGGAGAAGAAATTCTAGAACTATTTTTCTTATGCTCAATGTGTGTTAGGTAGCAACAAAGTTAGAGTCATTATTGTATAATGGTGGCCACTCAGACGTCTAATTCCCACGAGAGTTAAGAATTGTGGTTAGTGCCACAACCGGGGGTCGATTGAGGCAATCTATGACATGGTTGGTGTTTCCCTTCTTCTACTTGATGTTCAAGTGGAATTGTTGTAGGTACGTGGACCACTTTTGATGGAGTTTATTCTATAACTTTCCTTATGTCTGCATGAATTGCAGAGGCTTGTGATCAGTTTGGATGATCGTTTCCTTCCCATAATGTAATGCTTCCATTATCGACATTCTTGCATAATGGAGTACATTTCTTTGTTGTAGGTGGGATATCTACAAACAACATCAGATAGTATTTCACTGTGATAGGCCACCGAATGCCCATGTCGAGTGAAGGTTGCAATGACAACATAATTTGAAACATTTGTCTCAATCTCAAATTGTTGTTGCAGGTCTGACATAATAAGGACTGGTGCTTTGCAAAGGCGATATTTCAAATCCTACAATTATTTTTGTTGGGATGCATCCCACACAAACTTGGCCTTCGCTCCACCCTTGGTCACCTGGCTTAGGGCTCAAGCGATATGAGAGAACCCCAACACAAACCTGCAGTAGAAGTTGACGAGGCCCAAGAAGCTACGAAGCTCAGTCATTGTCTTCGAGGCCAACCAATCACGGATGACTTGGATCTTGGTTGGATCCACATGCACACCCTGCTCATCCATGATGTATCCCAAATATTGGATTCTCTACATGTAGAAGGAAAACTTCTCCAAGTTGGCATATAACTTGTGTTGTCCCAGGGCGCCCAAGACATGTTGAATATGCTTCAAATGTGCCTCTCATGTTTTGTTGAAGATGAGGATGTCATCTAGATATACAACCAAAAAGGATTTTGTGAATGGTTGCAATATATCATCCATCGTCTGCATGAATGTGGTTATGGAATTAGTCAAACTGAAAGGCATGACCAACCACTTGGCGAGACCTTCTTTAGACTTGAAGGTTGTCTTCCATACTTCAGTTTTCTCAATCAACACCTAATGATAGTCCGACTTTAGATCAACCTTACTAAAAAACTTATCTCCCTTGAGTTGATCGAGAAGAACATCAATATGGGGGATTAGGTACTAGTTATTGACTGTGATTTTGTTCAAGGCTCTGTAATCAATACATAGCTTCCATGCATCTTCCTTCTTCTGTACTAGAACAATTTAGCTATAACAAGGTGAGGAGCTTGGTCTAATGCGGCCCTTCATAATTATCTCTTGGATATGGCATTTGATTTCTTCATTCTCCATAATAAAACACTTGTACACAGGGCCATTAGATAGAGGAGCATCGGGTGTCAAATCAATTTAGTACTTTACCTGACAATGAACAAGCACCTTAGTAGGAAAGGAAAACATGTCTTTGTGCTCTTCTACTATCTTGTCCTCTTGTTGTTGCTGTGTAGAGAGACCCTGTGCAGAGGTTTTGGCGGTTGCGGTGACCTTTCATTCACCTTTCTACTGAACCATAAAGAGGAAAAATCTCACAGTCTGAGAAATCTCCTTTCTGCACTTCTTTGTGGAGATCAAAGAGACTACAGTAGTTGGGACTGCCTCTAGTACCTTGTAGAGTTGATCTCCCAAAATAATRATGACACTACGGGGCYTAGATTCATAAACAACATGACGCTTCCACATATATGGTTGTCATAAMAAAACATCACAAACTTSAAGGGRGACAACATCACATGATACCTTGTCTTTGAAGGGTCTGATGTCGTAGTGCAAGAGACATTCTTGGCTGACGTAGATGTCTCGTCCTTGGTTGAGCCCACTGATGGTTTATGGTTGAGGATGCGGTGTCATTTTCAGGTTCAATATCTTGACGACCTCTACTGAGATTAGGCTCTTTTGGCTACCATTGTCAACAATGAAATGGAGTGGGGTCCCCTTCACCCACATATGTGAGTGGAAGAGGGGCTCCCTTCTTCAGGCTCCTTTTATTCCTCTAGCTAGACTTTTGTGGCAGCGATGTTGACATCGAGTTCTATGTAAATGATCCATTTTCCCTTTTCCGGTTCTGAATCAGAGTCTGAGTAAGCATTCGTCCCTTAGGATTTTGTCTTTGCAAACAATGACTTTTTGGAGCGATATTCATCGGTATTGTACCAAGAGTTTTTGTGAAAATCACACCACTTTACAATGTCCTTCGACTTCCCATTACCCTTCTTTGTTGGTGGCTTGGGTTGGTTGTCTTTGGACTGGTCATCCTTTCTCTTTCCTTTTCCCTGGGAGATAGGGCCACCCTTATCAGGCTTTTGCTGCAATGGGTTTGCAGAACCGAAATCTCTCTTATTCGTTTACTTGAACTTCTGCTCGATCTTGACAACATATTGGTAAGAGGCTCCTAGTGAGGAGATATCCAAGAACTCCATATATGTTTGGATGTACCTGTGTAGGCCACTGTGGTACTTCAAAAATAGGTGTCGTTCGAAGTATTTAATACCAATATTTGTGGGAAAGGTATGGAATATGTCGATGTACTTTGGCACCGTCTTGTCTCTCTCCTGACGAAGAGTTGTCCATCTCATGTACTAGTCATCATAATTTCCAACAAGGTAGTATTGCTCCTTGAGGGCATCAACAAAAGCCACCCAAGTGGGTCTTGGCCCAAAAATTGTAGACTCATCTTCGACATGTTACTCACAATAATTCTCCCACCAATCTCTGACATGGGGAAGGGCCTTAAGGAGCGTGAAGGTGATTTTCTCATTATTGGAAAAAATTTGGACAAAGAAATAACCCTCTAGTAGACTTAACCATTTTTCCAAAGCGTCATTGTCTATTTGGCCTTCAAATAAAGGAATATCAAATTTAATTTGTACCTTAAAGGGTGTCGCACCTCCAAAGTGACCACTGGTTGAAGGTTCCTCCGTTGTTGTTGGCAGTCGTCGAAGAATCTGAGCGAAATTATCCATCATCTCGTTCCTTGTCGCACGAGGGCTTCCTTGAGGAAAGTTTGATAAGATCTCCTGCTTCGTCGTCCCTCTTTTATTACACCATGGGAGGTTTCTTAGGCGGGCGAGAGAAGTTTTCCTTAAGAGAAATAAACTTGAGACCCAACTCTCTATACCCTAACCTCGTCGGGGACATGCACTAAAACGACAAGGGGAAGACTGTTTTGATACCACTGCTCCATATTATTTTAAGAACGACATGAAGGAAAAAATATAACAGAGATGTAACAAGGAAATACACAAAGATATTGCAAGGAGCACAATAATACAGTAAAACTTAGATTTCATTAATGACTGTCTGGTATACAAAAGACTGTAAAATGCAAAGCACACAAGCTAGCTATAATGGTGGTAGCTTATCTCTGAAGAAATATGTGTCGATTACACTCATTCGTAAGAAGATTATTACAATGAAGCTCCAAAGGCCTTTTTTAACATAAAGCATGAATGGTAAAACCCTAAAAATACAAAACCCTAACCCCAGAATATGAAACGCCAAAAGGTTTGTGGGTCGTGATGGGGGTAGTCGATACGTCAACTTCCCTAGGGCGTAACTTTTGATTACTATCTTTGTTTGGGGCGCTTGATACCTTGTCGGAAAGGTCTAGCCGAGGACTACACATTCTGAATGTCCTAATACATTCCAACAGGCATCTATTTGGCGCTGCCACATCAAAAAAACATTGTTTAGAGCCTCAAAACAACCCCATAAGTTTGGAACTCGAAAAACTATAGAAAAACTGCCAAGATGGAAATTGTAATTTGAGCCAATGGAATAGGTGGGAAAACATTGGTGTCCACCTGGATCAAGTTGAATCCATCCAATCTGTGCTATCTAGTCAGCTCGACGAGGATGCTCGACCCGACCGTCCATGCGTCCAACTCATAGTTGATTGCTATGGTCGATCCACCGACCGATTGTCTTCGACTGTTTGCCCATTGTCCGACCAACATGCTTGTCGAATACTCAACCGACTGATGTAGATATCCGGTCAATCATTTGACCGACTGTTTCCATATGTAGGTCAATTTCCTTACTAGCTGATTCCAGGAGAAGTGTGATGAACCATCATAACTTGATGTTCCAACCACCCCCCATCAACACATGGCTCTGGATAATCAGGAGATAAAATTGTGTCAGTAGGACACCCCCCCATAATTGTAAATTCTTGAAGCCCAAGCATTGTACGACGCTTGATAAACTTAGATTCAGATAATGGATTCATGAAGATATCAACTACTTGATCATCTGTTCTGCAATAGACAAGAGCGATAACGTTCTCATGAACCAGATGTCTCAAATAGTGAGCATGGAGCTCAACATGCTTCATCTTATTGTGGGAAACAAGGTTGTCAACAACTTGAATGGCACTCTGATTGTCACAATAGATGGTAGTCGAGGTATGAATAGAAAATCGAAGTTCACCCGGAAGTTGGAAAATCCAAACTGCCTCTATCCCTGCATGAAAGATGCCAAAATATTTTGCTTTTGTAGTTAACAAATAGACTATTTTTTGTTTCTTGAACGACCAAACCAAGCAGTCCAGTGCTTAAGCGAAACACATAGCCGGAAGTGGACTTCCGATCATCATTGTTTCCTGCCCAATCAAAGTCAATGAAGCCAACCAACAAATCTGAACTTCAACAATATTTGATACCAAAATGAGTGGTACCCTTGAGATAGAAAACAATGTGTTTGACTTCTTTCCAGTGGTTTTATCTGGGATCCTGCATAAAACAAGAAACCACACTCACATCAAAGGAAATGTTAAGTTGAATGTGAGTAAGATAATTGAAACTGTTGACCAGTTGTCGATAGAGTGTAGCATCAACTTTGGGAGTTTTACAAGTTTTGTTCATCTTTACTCCAGATTGAGGAGTACCACAGGGCTTACAATCTATCATCTTAAAATGTGTCAAAATATCCATTACATATTTAGATTGAGAAATGAAAAAACCATCAAACAATGGTAATAATTGAAGACCCAAAAAATAATGCAGAATACCAAGATCTGTCATGTCAAAGGAGTCAACAAGTTGCTTCTTCAATCTAAGAATGAGATCAGTGTTATTTCTAGTTATGACAAGATCATCAACATATACAATAATAATCAAAGTGTTTCCATGAGTATGAAGTACATATAATTTTTGATCATATTCACATCGTTTGAAACCAATTCAAAGAAAGAAAATGTCGATCTTAGCGTACCAAGCTCAAGGATCTTGCTTCAAACCATAGACGCTTCTTAAGTCGACAAACCAGTTTAGAATCTGTCACAAAACCAAGAGTTTCTTCGATGAAAATGTATTCTAATAGTTCACCATGAAGAAAAACACTCTTCACATCCATCTGATGAATCTGCCAATGTCCAAATCGAGAAATAAGAGAAAGAATCAATCAAACAAAATTCATCTTTGCAACAAGGAAAAGGCATTAGCGTAGTCGATGCCTTCTTGTTGAGAAAATCCTTTCACAACCAAACGAGCTTAATGATGCTCAAAAACACCTTCAGAGGTAAATTTGGTCATGTAGACCCATCAACACTTCACACCATTTTTCCCTTATGGTCGGGGAACTAATTCTCAAGTGTGATTCTTCGATAAAAAATCCAATTATCTCTACATAGCCTACTCCCATTCAAGTTGTCCTTGTGCATCTAAGTAGGTAAGTGGATCAAATATTTCAAGTAAACGAGTCATCGACAAAATGTTGGCATGTTGCTTCTGACTGCGAGTTTGTCGGCCTGAAGAAATGTCACCGACATAAGGTCTAGCAACTTCAATGGTATTGACAACCCATATGGGTAGACAAGAAAGGGGTCAATTGTTGTTCACTACAAAAGGTCAATTAGAAGTTTGAACAATTTTAGTTGACAAAGATGGCAGACTAGTCGAAACAGATATTGATTGGCCAGTGGACTCGGAGGACGACAGTCCATTCAAAACGAAACAAGAGAACCAAAGTCGGAAACAACATCAAAGTGATAATCTTGTAATAATCTAAAGGAGACATTCAACAACTTGATACCATAAGACTTCTCATCAAACCATACATTTCATCTGATAATGATTTGTCGTTTGAAAGGATCAAATAGTCGATAGGATTTAGACTCTTTAGAGTATCCCATCATGATGCAAGCATGACTCTTTCCTTCCAACTTCTTTCTACAATCATCAGAGATATGAGCCCAAGCAACACATAAAAACACACGGAGGTGGTCAACTTAGGGCTTCCTTCGACACCATCATTTGACTGGAGTCACCAAAGGAACAACTTGAGTTGATATGCGATTGAGCAGATAGTTTTCACAATAGACAACTTCAGCCCAGAAGCGAGGAGATAAAACTTTGGCCTGCAAAAGATACCTAGCCTCTTCGACTAATGCCTGATTTTTGCGTTCAACAATGTTATTTTGTTGAGGTGTATGAGGGACCAACCTCTGCGAGTCAATACCATATCAAACCAGGTATTCTTCAAACGATTGATTCACATATTCACCACCATTGTCTAATCTCAAACACTTGATGGGTCGGCCACATTTCTTTTCAACAAAGTCTCTAAATTCTTTGAAATTTTCAAAGACAATAATATTATTCTTCATAAAATAAACCCAAGTGAAACAAGAGAGATCATCGTTGAAATTCAAGATATACCTTGCACTTCCTAAGGAAGGTAGATTGATGCAACATAGATCATTGTGAACCAGGTCCAGGAGGTTCTTTGCTCGCCATGTTTTTCTAGAGTCAAAGGGTTCCTAATGATGTTTTCCAAGCACACATCCTTTACAGAATCCATCAAGGGGAAAAACTTTAGGTAAACTAGAAACAATATTATGAGTTTCCATCAACTAAAAACTTCAAAAATTTAGGTGTCTGAATCGTTCATGCCAAGTTTGACTTCGTTCGTCGGTGTGAGCAACAAGAGCAGTCGGTTCTGAGTCAGGTCAAGTCGTGTCACAAAACTTATACAAATTGTCCTTCAAGTCAAGAAACCCTCCGACAACAATCAACCGACCTTTCTTCAAATCTCAAACAAAGAACTGATCTAGCAAAAACTCCACAATTTTACTTGTTTGTGTTAGTTGAGAAAACGACAACGGATTGGCATTGAGGTTCAATACATGATATACGTCGACAATTCTCCTATGTCAATAGGAAACATCACCCAAACCAGTGATGTTGATAGCAAAATCATCGGCAACATAGATCTTCCTCTCCATAGTTTTATCTAAGGATGTGAACAAGGAAGCTTCCTTATCCATATGATGAGTGTACCTAGAGTCGACTACCCATTTGTTCTGTGCAAAATGAGACAACAAGGCTTGAGAAGTTCTGACTTGGAAGGTGAAATTATCAGCAGGTCGATGAAAAACTGACACGTCTCCTTCAAGTCATTTAACCTTCTCCTCTAGGTCATTTTTCTTCTAATATCATACCTTCTCCACATGTCTAGTCTTTCCACAGTATTGACATGTCTTCTTCTTTCGACTATGGAGGGGTGCATATGTCTTCCCTTTAGGTTTTTAGTCGAGGCATCCATGTCTCTGTATAGGGGTATTAAACCATCCTCTTTCCTTGTGATTTGACTTGCCCTTTCCCTTGAGAAAGTTGGCTTGATGTTTACCAACAATCTTTCCTTCATCAAGCAATCTGTGATGATCGGTGATCAATAGGCCACATAATATTCAAACCTATAATCCTTACCATATTGCTTGTGTGTCTGCCAATTGGTGCGGAAATTCAAAATGAACACATCAAATGGTGTTCTCAAATTCATCAAGACTAGCTCGATGAGTTGTCTATCTTTCTTCTAATAATTCTTTCCACATTTGGCCAATTTCAACTACAGTTCCTTCACACGTGCCGAATAGTCCTCTATTATGTCGAAAGAACGAGGATCAAGAGAAATCAACTATTTCTCTAATTGCATGACATGCGCTTTCATAGACTCTGTCGAATAACAACTTTAGCTTCTTCCAGACTTGATGAGGACAATCGATTCCACTGATGTGAAAACAAATCTCTCGTGAGAGTCATGATGACCCCCACAGCCTCATTCTTCTTTCCATCAACAGTGAACTTTGTCTAATTGTCTGTTGGATATGGAATCACTATCTTCGTATATTGCCACAATCATTTACTCTTCAATAGGGTTTCCATGTATGGTGCCCATACCGCATAGTTTGATCCATTCAAAATTACAGGATCGATCTTTGAAGCCATCTTTGATATCTTGACAAATCAGATCTATTTCCACAAGTTACAGTATTCAAATCATCGGTCGAAAGTCAATCACACAACAAATCAGACTCAATATGATTTGTGGACAACAGACGAGGTCACAACCAGTCACTTTGATACCATGTTGGGGATTGGATGTAACCTGATACGAAACAGATAAACAAAATTGTAGATAATCGAAGAATATAAGTTTCAAAGACAAAGGTGGCATCTAAAGACACCGTTACAACACTTAAGCACAACGCATTGTGATCAGAACATCACAATACATATTGAACACGAAAATCATGTTCAACATTAGTGTACAACTCTTGCACATGCATTGTTGATAATGACCCATCGAGTCTGCTATTTATAGCTTCAAGATCTAACCAACTTCCTTGGAATCAGGAAGATCTTGTCCACATATAACCATCAATAGTTAGAGTTGACTCCGTCAAATCTGTGTTGTCTCGTCGACTCGACAATGATGCTCGACCCGACCATCCATGCGTCCAACTTGTAGTTGATTGCTCTAGTCAATCCACCGACCGATTGTCCTCGATTGTTGGTCGACTATCCAATCGACATGCTTGTCAACTACTCGACCAACTAATGTAGATATCTGATCGATCGCTCGACCGACTGTTTCTAGATGTAGGTTGATTGCTCAACCGACTGATTCTAGGAGAAGTGTGATGAACCATCAAACCTCAATGTTCCAACATTAAAGACGTCGACAGTACACGTCTCTAGCCTGAAAAAAAATTGTCTAAAATTCTACAGAGGAAAGTGTTTTGATACCACTTGTAAGGTACCAAATGTCTTATGCAGAGTATAAACATAATTAATATGATGAATATCATCATAAAGAACAAAATATAGAGAATGGTGACACCATAAATGATACATTTATTTATAGAAATCCAAGTTCACTTGCCTCTCTAAGGGGACAACCTCCAGCAAAGCAGAGCTCAATTACAAAATAATTTTCAAGACAAAACTCTTCCATGTTTCTACTCATATTTATACTATTTCAATCTTCTAGAGAACATTCTAGAGGAAGATCTTTATATTAGAAGTGAAACATTCTATTAAGTCTTCTTACATTAGACATGTTCACATTATTACATAGGCTTTATTTACTAATGTTGGTCTTTCTTACATAGAAAACATATGATTCTATCTACTTGAGGGGTTAGGGAGGTTAGGACCTTAACATATATTTTCTCAAAATACCCACTACATGGGCAATGTATGGTCTAGTACAAACCATATCATACATCAAACTACTAACAACAAATTTGGCATAGAGAAAATGTGACATGTCCTCTACCTCTTTATGTGTCTTGGGACATTATTTTACAGATAAATTTGTACATGCAGGAATATGAACCTTGACCAATTTACATTCCTACATATTAAACCTCTACCAAATTGTCTCAACATACTTTCTCTAGCTTTACCAGAGTTTACTATCAACAAAATGTCGTTTAGTTGTGTAGTTCAAATCCTTATTACGCTCTAGGAAGCAAAGTAGGGATTTGTTTCGAAGGGGCTTCAAAAGAGAGTTGATTGGTGTTAAAAGAAAGAATTGTATAGTGAATTCTAAAGATTGAATATGAAAGATAAGTTTTTATATATTTCTTGGGCATTGTGAATGTATACAGATTCTATCCAAGTATTATGTAATTTGTCATGTGTTTTATTCTGTCCCATTCCATTGATTGTAAATTATACGTTTGGCAATTCTATAAGTGGTTTACTCACACAATTCCTATTGTAAGCTACTTAGTAGTTGTAAAGTTTTAAGCCAAAACATTTTGGCTCATTGCCATAAGATCACAGAACAATGGTCAATTAGGTGTAGCTTGAGTGGTGGTGAGCAAAAGTTGTTACACTCCCCACCCAAGTTCAAATCTCACTTTGTGACATGTTTGGTCTTAATGAGCCAATTGTTGATGAGCTATATATCATCTATTCATGAATTATTGATGTGGCCTTGTGCCCTGAAGAAATCTAGGGTTTACCTTGGGTACCATCCTCGGAATGAATGGAAATGCTCAGGAAGTTTCACTCAAGACATATTACCTGATTAAAAAAAAGATGACCAAAGAACAATGGCTCTAAGACTGGAAAAGTTGATAACATAACAAAGGAGATGATAATAACATACAAAGCTATGAAGAAAGAGATGGAGTCCACTAAATTGGACTCTATGTGTATCCTAGATAAAATTTAAGATCCCACTTAAACATAGAGGCCTCGTGCATGATGCATGTGATTTTATCTATAATCAAACTTCATTAAGTTTTTGGTTTGATATTGTAATAATATAAAGATGCTTAGCTATATCTTAATAGTTATTGTTAAGATTCTCGTAGGTCACAAACACTGGATAGTAGGAGGAGATATTAACATCATCCTCACCCTTGAAGAAAAAAGGGGAGGCAAGAAACGTCTTGACCTGGATAACATCAAGCTCAGGGACCTCATTGACGGCCTCAAACTAGTAGACATCGAAACAAGCAACAAACCCTTTACCTGGTCCAATAAACGTTCTCGACCCCAGCAAATAGCCTGTAGGATAGATCATTTTCTAATTTTAGAAACCCTAATGTTGGAAGGACCAATGGTGGAAGCTACTATCCTCCCAAAATATGGATCGAATCACTGGCTAGTCCATCTTTGGATAGACACGATAGCTACTACTAAGTTCAAACCCTTCATGTTTGAAAAATTCTGGTTAACTCATCCAGAATTTCATGAGCTATCCCGCACCTGGTGGGCCAACGCAGAGATTCAACAGGGCACCAAGATGTACAGATTCTAACAAAGGTTAAAAAACTTCAAGCAACAACTCCGTCAATGGAATAAGGAAGTCTTTGGTAATATTTTTCAAGAGAAAAAAGCACTAGAGCAATGACTCGAGGACATTCAGCGACAGGTAATTCTAACAGGTCACACAGAAGCCCAACAACGGGAGGAAGAACGCTTAAAGAAGCAACTCGAAGAACGATACAAGCAGGAGGAAACTCTTTGGAAACATAAATATCGCGTGCAATTGCTCAAGGAGGGAGAAAAAAACACCAAGTTCTTTCATCGATCCATGATCGACATGCGCTTCATCAATCGCATTACAAAACTTGAAGATGCTCAAGGTAATATCATTCTGACCCATGATGAAATAACAATTGAGTTGGTTAATTATTACAAGGAACTTCTATCAGAGCCCCCCATTGATAGAACTCCAACGATTAATCGCATCACTCAACATATTCCATCCCGAATCATTCTAGAACAAAATCAAGCCTTAATGTGGCCCATCACGCAGGAAGAAGTGGATCAGGAAGTTAAGGACATGCCCTTGGGTAAAGCTCCTGGGCCAGACGACTTCACCACAAATTTCTTTCACTATTGTTGGCCTATGATCCGTGAAAAGGTATAACATCTAATTGAGGAATCCCGCACTTCTGGAAAAGTACTCCCTGCTCTAAATGCTAGGTTTCTCACCCTCATTCCCAAGGAGGAACGGGTTACTAATCCGAAGAATTTCAGGCCAATAGCGCTCTACAATGTAATCTACAAAATCATCTCCAAGGTCATTTCTATGTGACTCAAGCATGTTCTCCCCTTCATCATCTCCAACGAACAATCAAGATATGTGGAGGGAAGGCAAATCATGGACAGTGTCATTCTGGTTCATGAAGTCATCCACTCACTCAAGACCACTCGCACCCCAGGTATGCTCATCAAACTTGACCTCTCAAAAGCTTTTGACTGACTAAGTTGGCACTACATGAAGGCTCTCCTACTGGCCTTCGGCTTTGGCAGTGAGTAGATATCTTGGATAATGAATCACATCTCCTTTGTCTTTTTCTCCATTCTTGTTAACAGAGTACCCTCACAACCTTTTTCTCCTACCTAAGGCATTCAACAAGGGGACCCCCTCTCCCCCTTTCTTTTTGTCATCATGGCAGAATGCCTAGGTTGTTACATCAAAGCTTCCATTCTTGATGGCTCTCTTCAAGGCCTCCATCTACATGGGCTACAACCGCCCACTTCCCACAACCAATTTGTGGATGATACCATGCTCTTGAACTCTCCCACTGCTCAGGAATCCAACAAACCCAGAAACATTCTCATTGATTTCAGTGAGGCCTCTAGCACCTCCTTCAATTTGGATAAATCTCAGCTCTTCCTCTTCAACACTCCCCCAACAATTCAACTTCATATCTCCCGCCTGCTAAGCATACCAAAATGATCCCTTTCGTCCCACTACTTGGGACTCCCCCTTTCGGACTCTGTTGCCCGAAATATCTCATGGGACTTCCTTATCCTCTCAATTTCCAATCGCCTAAGAAAATGGATCTTCAGATCCCTCAACCTACCAGCTAGACTAATTCTCTTGAAATATGTGCTTCAAGCTATCCCTGCCTACATGTTCTTTGCCCTCGTAGCCCCACAAGCTGTCATCAAAAGTATAAGGAACCTACAGAGGAATTTCCTCTGGCATGGTCATGATCCCAACAAAAAATGGGCCCTAGTCAGTTGGGACAAAGTGTGTAAGCCTGAATCCTTGGGGGGGTTAGGCCTCCAGATCTCGGGCAAGTTAAACAACACAATGGGGGCAAAGATCTGGTGGCGATGGCTCAAAACTCCCGCAGAACTATGGGCCAAACTCTGGAAGCACAAATACACTCCGACCACCCCTCAAGCTCATCTCATTTGGCTGAAAGATCAGATACAAGGCTCTAACATATGGAATGCAACTTGGAAAAATCGACCACTCATCCAGGCTCACACTTTCTGGGAAATTCAAAACGGTCAAAATGCTTTGTTTTGGACAGACTCTTGGTAGCAACTCCCCCCACTGCAATCAAAGGAAAACCTTCGCCCCTATCAGGATCACATCCAATATTTGAAGCTACTCAAAGTGGCAGATCTATGGATGGATGTCTCTCTTCACCCACCTTGGCGCAGTTGGAAAATGTCCCCATAGGACCTCCATGTGTCAGCAGATTGTGATCTACAACTTTGGAGAGATATGGTAAACCAAAGAAAGATCCACATTAGTGAGGATCTGGACATTCTCCGTTAGGGGTATACCCCCAATGGAACTTTCACACCCAAAGAGGGATATCATCTACATGAAAACTTCCACAACCTACCGAAAGAGCACTTATGGAACATAATATGAAAATCCAAACTATGGCAAAAAATTTCCACTTTTCTCTGGATTTTAGTTCGAAATAAAATCTTGACTTGGAATAATCTCAGGCGGAGAGGTTCCATAGGACCCTCAATCTGCCATCTTTGTCAGCAGCAGGAAGAAACCATGGAGCACATTCTCAACCAATGCCCTTTCAGTGGGTTAATTTGGGATCAAGCATCTCAACGCATGAGAAGAACCAGAAGAGAAAGAAATAGCATCATAAATACCATAAGAAATTGGGGAAATGGACCCTTCAAAAGCCCCATACTGAACAGAATCTGGCAACTTCTTCCAGGTTTCATTGTTTGGCAACTGTGGAAAGAAAGGAATAGACGAATTTTCCACTCCCAAGCCTCCCCCCCCAACTATCCTTTAGTCCACCATCCACAAGTATGTTCAGGAAACCGTCTGAGCCCACTCCTGGACCCAAGAAGACCTTCCCTCAGAACCCCTCGAGTCCTCCATTCTAGCTACGTGGCATTTAACCCTGCCCATCAACCTAACTATCCCGAAACCTCCCACAATAACCTCCTTGTCAAGCTCCCATTCTTGGCTCCCCCCCCAGGGCTTCTACAGAGTCAACTTTGATGGTGCTTCCAAGGGCAATCCTGGTCTGGCAGGATATGGCGCGGTTATTAGAGACAACTCTGGTCAAATTCAATACCTCATGGCCGAACATCTGGGACACGAAACGAACAACTCATCCGAACTGTGGGGCCTTGTCAAAGAAATCCAAATGGTTGTTGATCTCAATCTTACTTGCCCCATAATAGAAGGGGACTCCAAAGTAATTCATCAATCTTCCAGCCAAAATCATTAATGGCAATGATCCAGAAAAAATCACTCCAAGCTGGCACCTCTTGGGTCCCCTAAACAGTTTGCAAGCTCTTCTTCGACCCTCACTCACTCTAATCACCTCTCACATTCGACGTGAAGCTAATAGGGTTGCGGACGAGCTAGCTAATGAAGGAGTAACCTCTCCTTTGAGAGCCATCTTCATCAACACAGGGCAATCCCAGGACTCGTAATCGTTGCTTCATTGCAAGGAGTTGGCTCTCCAAGACTACCCTTCCCCGGATGGGGTGACAGTTGGCTAGCTGGAGCAACATGACACTCATGTAGCAAGGGGATTTATTACCCCCCGCCGCCTGCCCCATTTCTAACCCATTCTAATGACGAGCATTGGCATTGCAGTTATGTTAGTGCATTGTTATGCCATAGGGAATTTAATGGCTCCCCACGCGAACAAGATTTGGAGTACTGGAGCAGGTACGAGGCATCAGGTTGGCATCACCTCCGCCTTCATGGCGCTCCTCTAAGTCACTACACCGGCCTCTATGAAGGTAAGCGCCCACAAACACTCTACCATTCTTCATTTCCACTAGCTCTCCTGTTCTTCTGATATTCCAAACCTTCACGTTGTGGGCATTTTCCCCTCCGTCCAACGTGATCCAGGTGGATATCGGTGGCCACCCACCTTTTCCGACTGGCTCAAAACAGTTTTCTGGCAATTTTGGCAATTACTATTTTTAGCAGGTTTTAACTTCCTGGGCTATTTTGAGGGCCTAAATGAAGGTTTTTTGAGATCGAGGTTCTCAATGATAGCCGAAGGCATGATTGAGCCCCCAAAATGAATCTCCTCAACGATACCTTTCCAACGAGCTATCACACGCCTAAAACGGAGATCATATGCAAAAGTTACGACCCCGGGAAGTTGATGTACTAACTTACCCAAACGGGGCCCACATGACTTTTGGTGCTTCATCTCCTAGGGTTAGGTTTTGGATGTATATGACTTTTGGCATTCCCGTCTATTGTAAAAATGCCTCTAGAACCTCATTGTAATCATCTTCTCGTG
>JASDQU011100793.1:25877-51729 GCA_032191745.1 Picea mariana | reverse complement strand
GGGAATATCAGCAGGAATAGTTGATGATAAGGGAGGAATCATTTGACTCGACTTGGGAGGTGTCTCGAGCATAGACTCGGTTTCCGACCTTGGGTGATCTGTTTGTGAAGCTTCTGCTTTTTGTGAAGACGCTTCATTCTTCTTTGGATTTTCTTCTGCAGTCTTCTCGTTAGAAGGCTTTGGCTTGAAACCTGGAGGTATACTTTCCTATTTTGGAGGAGAGGTTACCATTTCTCCCTGTAGTGTCTTAGGTAACCCACTTCGTCTATGCTTTTGGAAAGCAAGGGAGTTGGCCTACAGGTCTGGGGATAGTGTCCAGATCATGTCTAATACCTCCTCATAGCTTTTGGTCCCTTTAACATCATGAGGGGAATCTTCCTGCTCTATAGTTTTCATGTTGCATTGAGCCAAGTGATGTCCCGCAACTTTGTATGGGTCATGCCTCCTGAACTCGACATCCACCAGTTTAACTCCGTCCAATGCCGCAGCTTCTACTTTGGAATGACCAAAGTTTAGCAGCGAAAATTTGCCAACCTGTAAGGGAAAAATTGGCCTGAATTTTTTCTGGGCTGCTTTAAGCTCTTTGTTGATTCCTCCGGTTATTATTTGATAAGCTACCTCCCTGCACACCAGTCTGTCATGAAGAAACTTTGGAAGTGTGTGAGGAGGAATCGAGCACCCGAACAAGAGAAACTCTCTTCAATAAACCAATCTGCAATCGTTTTGAGGTTTCCCATGATTTTCTCTGAAATCCGAGGGGGTGCATAACCATACAACAATTGGTGCACAGGGATCACTACATAGTGACAGATTTCGTAAAAGAAATCTTTAACGTTCTCCTCCCGTAATTTAGAGTGATAAACATGAATGGGTTCAGCACAGGTTGGGTTCCAGCTCCAATTCATCAAGGGGAATGGAGTCATGTAACAGATAGCATCCATAATATATGCAGACATGTAAAAAGACACCGGTCGACCTTTCGATTTTTCCATCTAGTACTCTGCAATCTCCTTGGTTAGGTTATCTGATAAAAATTTACCCCAGTTGAAAGTGTAACCCTCGGCTACCTCGTGTATAATTGGCACCCATTCCGCGGGGAAATGGGTAGGGCTTTTCCTCCCGAAAAGTCTACATAACATCATTGCTATATAAACCATGTATTCATTTAATGGTGTTGTGGCATAAATGTCATGGGTATCAGCTCTAAATTTTGCTGGAATTCCCCACCAATCTTTGATTATACCTGGATATGTTTTATCCAATTATGTACACTCCTTTCTTTGAAATTCTTCTACAAATTCGGCATTATAAATGTATTTAGAAACAGGGGATAGTTTATGCATTACTTGGATGTGCTCTGGTTTGAATGAGCCGACGACGACCTTTTGGTGATTTAGAATGCTCCTAGTCTGAATGTCAGTTTTTTCTAAAGCCCATCTTATCATGTCATTGTATGGCATGAGTCTCAGTCGTGTGGCTATCTAATGGAGCTCAAACTCTGCTATATCTCTGAGTTTATTTTCATCCTTCTCGTTTCCGAAATCGTCGAGGCAATTCATAACCTCATACTCCAAGATTTCAAAAATTTGCCTTCAGGATTTCACTGAATCCACAACATGTGGCGTAGTATCAGATATAACATCTCCATCCGGATTTGAGCTTTCACCGGCCTCCTCACTCTTCTTAGGCACTTTTCTGGGTGCCATGATGTTTGTGCTAAAAATGAAAACCTGTTACAGAGAAGAAATGTGTGAGCTCCTTTGAATGTAACTTGCTTCTTGTCTGAAAGTAAGAATGAAATTCGAAATAACAAACCTTTATTGACCCTTAACTTGCCTTAAATTGAGCGTACTGATACAAGCAATAAAAATTAAATGCTTTAATGGGGATGGTACGCCTGGAGATACGCACTTTACACTAAGAATATCTCTATTAATCCGTTATAAATACTACCACATATTGGCGATTCAAAACCGAGATTTCGAAAGGAATGTCTTCGAAAACTCCTGAATAGTGAAACGTGAAAAGTCATTTAATATCATTATCTCTATTTTAATGTTAAGTTAATTACGCTTAAGTGCTTAATACTTTCAGGATTTGGGGCTTCAGGGTTTTTTGAGTGCGAAAGAGTGATAACTCTTTGATTTTCCGAAATGCGACTGATTAACGATTTGTTAAGTGTGTTTTAAAATTTAATTAATCACGATTAAAAAGGGACTCCGTAAAAAGCGCATCAGGACTTTGAACTGCTGCTTAAGTTGAGATGGTCAAAAAAGAAAACACGAAAGGCTTAGAAAGTCGTTAAATGTTTTTTTAATTATTCCTTTTAATTTGGTTTGACTTCTTTTAAACAATCACTTTTTGAGGCTTCTGTATCGGGACTTTGGAGTTGTTATTTAAAATTCATACTTCGTGAATAGCCGAACCCCGAAACCCGAAACTCTTGAAAGACTTTGACTCCTTTTTAGAACTAAGGGAGGCTCCATAACCAAAGAAAATTGAGTTTTAGGTTATAAGAAGAAAAATAAATTTTGTTTCAACACTATGGTTCAACATGGAACTAGAAAGGCACCTAATGTGGAGGCACATGGAGATATCATAGTAGCACAACAAAAACCTGGGACCCAAGGAGAAACTGGAATCAAGGAAAGGTCGCAATTGGACCCCATGTCCACAGTTCACTAGGATGGATGGAAGCTTGTGCATGGCATCAGTTGGCTACATTGCTTAGCAGGTCATATTATATGGCTTCTTCTCATGTTTTGGGGACAAAACATGTGAAGCGAGATAGAATGTAATGTACCTGGGGTGGACAATATAGGGTACTTGGGGAGATACCCAAGGGGATAGTCAATGTAATGTGACCATAATCATGTAATATGGGGTACCTAGGGAGGTACCCAAGGGGATAATGAATGTAATATGGCCACAAGCATGGAACATAGCCACTTGGTAGTTGATAGGTAATAAATGAGCCCACTAGTTAGTTAAGAAGAAATCATATAACCATAATGGGTAGTTGGCATAGACCCTTAGGAATACTCATGAGAAAGTATAAATATGCATGAGTATCATTGTATTAAATCATGTTGGATGTATTGTTTTGTAGCAAGCATGGATTGTGGAGTGATTCCTTCCATAAGAATTATTTGATGGTGTTACCCTACTTAAGGATCCTCTATATATTCGTGTGTTTATGGTGTGAATGCATTTGTTATTCTAAGGTTTAAAGGTTTATTTTTTAAGTTAAGGATTATCTTTTATCTATCAAGGTTTACTACACAACAATTGACCAACAGCAGGATCCTACCACATTAGACAATTCATGGAAGGTAATCGATAATTGTAGCAATATCCACTTTGATGACAATTTTCTGAAAACATGTAGGATGCAACTAACATCAAAGAAATGGGACCACCAATGCACAATCACACAATTCGAGATAATGTAAATGTGTTGGTCAAAACTCATTTCCAAGGTAAATCAGTCATAGCACAAGCTCAAATGTTACGTAGATTCTTAAAGCACAAAACTCTAGGAGATGCAATTAGATTATTGGGCATTAAAAGTGCTAAAGAGGTTGAGATAAATGAGGTGTAGCCCCATGGGATAGCACAATTGGTAATACATGTGTATACTCTCTCCTAAGGGGGGAGGTCACGAGTTCAAGCCTGTGTCCCTGGGGTTGCGGTTTAGCACCCTTACCATCCACGAACGTGGGGAAGTATTGGTGAGTTTCCCGCACCATTTCTCTGGTGAAAAAAAAATGGTGTTATCAAAATACCTATGATTGGGACTTTTCGCACTTGGAAATAGGTGATCCAAAGATGCTAGGGCTGCCCATCGAGCACTAATAACCTGTTTTGTTGAAAAAGGAACTTCATCAAAATGTTTGATGTCAATCCCTGCAAATGTGTTAAAACCTCAAAAAAAGCATCGTGGAAGCATTAAAAATTCAAGGTTCAAATAGACGAGGATGATGAGCTTGCTTGTTGGGTTGTTATTTGTATGCAGCCCTATGAGATAGAGTTCCAGATAATATGAGGGCTAAGGTGCAAGAGTTTTGTCATATGAATGCTTGCATTTCCTCAAATGAAAAGGACATCATGTGACATTGTATATCAAGAGGTGACTATGAAACTCATGCCAAGTGTATAACACAGGTTACTAAAATAAAATTGTTTCAAACTTTTCAGGAGAGTAATATTGATGTTAAAACTGCCCTTAGCACATTTGCGAAGCTTAGACCATGGTATGTCATGCCCAACACAATCCCTGACACATGTTGTTGCTAGTAGCATGTAGAATTTCAGGTGTATTATGAGACAATTCTAGATTTTGGCTTTGAACATTGGTCAAATGGCCCTCTTTCCAATGGTCATGAGTTTTTATCCATGATATTGTGAACATAGTAGAATTATCAGATATTTTATAAGAAAGAATGTGTTGGTGGTAAAAATTGCAAAGAATATTCGAATTTGGAAATCCCTATAAACACGAACTTTGTGCTCATGTCAAGGACATTAAGCTCTATAAACATGAACTGTGCTCATGTCAAGAACATAAAAATTTGGGTCATATTTGTTGTATCCTAAGCAATGGGAAGAAAAAGAGTGAGAATAACAGCAACAACACAAAAAGGATTGACAGGAGATCATGGAAGAGAAAACATGCATAAACATTATAAAAATGACAAAATAACATTTGGGATCATTTCCCACAATTGAAACTTTTCAAAATTTAATCTTTCTTAAAAATTTACAAACATATATTACCCTGGCCAGAAACTCAAAATGTGGAAAAAAATATTCGATTTTGACATGGTAGGTTTCAAATACTGAAGAAACAATAGTCAAAAGTCAACCACAAGACCTGTTGTTATTGCTGTAAAATTATATTTTCATTGTTTAAGTTTGTCTTGGATTCACAAAAAGAATACAAAGTTGGTAACCGTTGCATGAACAGTGTAGAGAATTTTGTTTGGATCGGACCCACAAACAATGAAATCACATGATTGAGAGTGCAACGCCAAATTAAATAATGTAGACTGCTGGGTGAAATGGAACCCTGTTCCTAGCAAGATGTAAGCCTAAGATATCATGATTAACACCATTCACCTAAGCACGATTCATGTAAGACCCTGTCCTTGTGTCTACAATAATATCATCTCGAACATTGACAAAAAAGGAACATATACTACAGCACCTGTATCTATAGCTACTGTACTTGATCCACCTGCAAACAAACCAAACATGGCCAACAATAAGAAATGCTTGTCAGCTAAAAAAAACACAATAAAATCATATTTAAGTTTGTCTTGGATTCACAAAAAGGATACAAAGTTGGTAACTGTTGCATGAACAGTGTAGAGAATTTGTTTGGATCAGAGCCACAAACAATGAAATCACATGATTGAGAGTGCATTGCCAAATTAAAGAATGTAGACTGCTGGACTAAATGGAATCCTGTTCCTAGCAAGATGTAAGCCTAAGATATCATGAGTAACACCATTCACCTAAACACGACTCATGTAAGACCCTGTCCTTGTGTCTACAATAATATCATCTCCAACATTGACAAAAAAAGGAACATATACTACAGCGCCTGTATCTATAGTTACTGGCTTTGATCCACCTGCAAACAAACCAAACATGGCCAACCATAAGAAATGCTTGCCGGCTAAAAGAAACACAATAAAACAAAAGCCAATATAACTAAGTAGGTCTCAAATGACCTTGTACTGTGTCGCCTTTCACCCCAATTTCTGCTTCGACAACTTTATACATTGTACTAACAGGAAATTCAACATCAATTACCTGCAATAGCAAATTGTTATCACAAGTAGGAATAGAAAGATACTAGCATGCCCACTTCATGCAACAGAGGCATTGAGCAGTAAATTGTTCAAGTTCCTATTACATCTTATTTTCCTTGCATAATATCCACCTTTTGTCTTGTAACTAAATAGAATAACACCACAAGAGAACCAGGCATCCCATTACTATTTTTTTTAATTTTTTTCATGGCAACATAAGATTCTACTGATATTCTACAAAAATATAAATGAAAATGAGCTCAATGACAATGAGCTCAAAGGCAATAGGTTATATACCCGCCCATTCCAGGAAAGTACATTGCATTCCAAGCCCTCCTTCAGCCACATTTTCTTGTCACCGAGATCTGACTCATTTAGTCGGGATTCTTCATAAGTAGACTGTAAAATGCCACAAGTATTATAGCACATAAAGAATGTAAATGGTGGGCAAAGACAAAATCAAACAACTTCACATGCATGAAAATATTTAGGGCTTGGAATCATAATAAGAAATATTACATTTCCAATAGAACAAAGACATTGCAGAATGCATGTTAGTCTTCACTTCATACTCTTGGTATTTTAAATTGCAAGAGCCGAATAAGGTAGGAATGAAAATTCTTAATTTCCCTTGAAAAATAGAACTGTGCATTCTAACAAGTGTATTTCAGATAACATTGGAAAGCCTTCAACAGCTGCATGGAGATGAAAATAAAACCAATCTCAAGTTTGAACAATGATTAAAAAGCTTGTATACTGGAGATCATCATCCAACAAATCAGCACTCCAGTGATCAAAACGTAAATTCATAGAAATGTTAAGACAAACAAAGGCCAAGAGGGACTTCATTGAGGACTTGAAAAATACTCTCTCACACGTTTCCAAAATGGAAGAAAAAACGAGTTACATGTTGAATCTTATGTGGGGTTAGACTGCAGACAAGCAAATTCCTCTTTGCCTACAGTAAAGGGAAATAGGAATGAGAAACTCTAAGGCGGCTTGTTCCAAACACTTTGACTAAAATATGTACTTTCAGGAAGGTATAAATGGTCAATACAACTAAGAACCTAGAAGGAAATCTGGTGACAGAATGGTTTGTCATGACTTGAGGTAATGGTGTGGCAACACCAAACCAAAGAAACCCAGAAATTGATCATGGAAGTTGTCCTTTTCTTTATTGTATGAGTCCAGGATGCCTGCAGAATATGGAACTTGAAGAACTACAAGTGAAAAACCATGTGATTGAGAAAAGAGTTTGCATATTAAGCAGCTACAACTGCATGACATGAAATCTTGTTGAACTGCTTTACTTGCTGGTAAAGCATGTGTTCTAGAACTTTCTAAGATACGAATAAGATTTTCTGTAATAAAATAGAAAAGATCCTACCATGTCCATGAACACAAACTGTCCACCATCTTTGTAAGTATATTGTTTCGTTTCCTTCACAATATCTGCTTCTGCCACCTGTGATCAATCATATTTTCAAATTGTACAATATAAATCCACAGGAATCATAGACAAGCAAAACTCCACAAGCAAAGAAAAAAAACAAAATGAAACTCCTTGAGCATCAAAATTCAAGAAAACCACAGAATTTTTTGTTAAAATTTTTGCATTGACTATGAACACGGAGATGGTAAGAACAACAAAGTTTCCAAACCCATAAAATTCTGAGCAGCTCATTTCGTCCATTACTTAAGGAGCTTCTTTCGCAAACATGATCAGTTCAATGGGATTAAAATATAATATTCAGTCAATGCACATTCCAATTTGTATATGGGACCTGGGAAAACAGTTATACTGGAAGTGTGGAGGCATTTAATTTGGAAAGAGGTATTGCCATGCACTTGTATCCAAATGCATTTATACCCTGATATTTATAAAGGCTTGAGCCTTAAATAAAGGAATAGAGAACTATATAGAAAACCTCATCACTTGACGATGAAAGAGTTGTTAATGTTTTGTAGCTTTGGGCAGGTATCCTCACGTGGCCTAGGTGTCAGGCACGTGGGAATCGTCATTGGCACCCGATTGGACTTTTGTTGGAGTGAAAACCCCCTTGGGTTGGAGCTAGGGGCTCTGTGGGTTTGGTGATGGGCTTTGTGGGCTTGTGCAGGGGCTTCACATCCACAAAGAAGACTAAAATATTCTAATTTAATGCTGACTTACTTGAAGGGCCTTTACACTTGTATAAAAGGACATAAGGGGTCATTGTGGAGTGATAAGTGAGGAGGTGCTTGGTGATTTCAGCCTAAGTGTGGTGACCTCAGTCCAGCCATGAAGAGAGGCTGATTTGCCTCAGTTCTGCTGTGTTTGTCTTGTTTTGGGCAGGTACCAAGGAGGAGGGACGAGTAAGGCTGGTCCAAGTCTGTTGAGGCCTAAAGGGGCAGCTGGCAGCCAAGGAGGAGCAGGCTGCAGCCTAGGAAAGGCTCGGCCTGCTATAGGAAGGCTGCCACAGTGCTGAAAAGGGCTCGGCCCAGCAAGAAGAGGCTGCCACAGGATAGCAGAGGGCAGCAGCAGCTGGGAAAGGGACTCGACCAGGCTCTGGAAGGCTGTAGGAGGACTCGGCCTGTACAGAAGGGCTGCGGCTGATGCTTAGAGGCTGCCGCAGCCTGAGAAAGACTCTAGCCGCAGCAAAGGAGGGCTACCACAGGCAGCAAAGAGTGTTTGGCCAGCCTAGGTGAGGCTGGCCACAGGCTGTGAGACAGTTCTTGAGGGCAGCCAATGTGTTCTGGCAGCTCGGCCTAGTGAAAAAGGGCAGCTACAGGTGTGCTGGACAGTGGAGAAGAGGTCTGTGGGAATGACTTGAGGAGTACAGCCTACAGGTGGCTGTCAGTGAGAAGCAAGATTTGAGGGCAGTTGAAGGAGCTGTTACAGGTGTATAACAGCAAGTATAGAGGCCTGGAACAGCAGTGAAAGAGGGCTGGACAGCAGCAAGGTCATGGACAGTTTGTAACAGCCTTGGCGACAGATTTAGGGCTGATATGACAGCCTAAACGTTCAGCATAATTTGGCACAGAAACCGAGGGTTTCTGTAGTGGTCTTGTAAGTATTTTGGCATTTTTGTGTAAAGGAATTGAGCCATTGTCCCTGATACGGGAGCCCATGCGTTCTAGTTTAAGAACAAGGAATTTGGGTTTGAAATTCATGTGTACCTGTGTATGATCCAATTGCTAGCTTTTGATTCTTCTGCTGTGCTAAATGGTTAGGCATCTCAGTGTGTTCATGTTTACAGTTCAAATTGTGTTAATTCATGTATAATTGTCGAGAACATAGACCAGACCTGAGGTGCAGTCAAAATCTAACAAGAGTTCATGTACTTGGTGTGTTTTTTACAAAGGGATTTGAGTAACTCTGTTGTAGTTGTTAATGTAGTTGGCTCTCATCAATTACGGAAAGAGGGAAGTCAAGTTCACTTCTCTAACCAAAATTATTCTCTAGGTTTAATGCCAATATTGCCAGAAGTTGATTAAGAACTCCTAGAGTTGTATCATATAAGTCCAAAAGGGGCAAAACTAGGTCTTCAATATAAGGATAAAGAAATATTCTACTGTCAGAGAAGACAGGCAATGGAAGACAAAGTGATGGACGTATAATGAACATTCTAGAAAAATAACTTGTTGAGAGAGCGCTCAATCTCAAAGGAAAGGAAAGGAAACTTGCATGGGAGTAGGGATCCTTGGGCAGTCATAAAAACAGTATGTTCAAGCTTTAACAAAGCAGTAGTAATGAATTGATTAATTTTTGAAGTATGTTATTGACCCAACATTGTGCACCTAGTGGAAATAGCACATTGTGGTCTAAACCAGGTCTTCAACATAAGGATAAAGAAATATTCTACTGTCAGATAAGATAGGCAATGGAAGACAAAGTGATGGAGGTATAATGAACATTCTATAATAATAACTTAGTTGAGACTCGAAAGAACACTCAATCTCAAAGGAAAGGAATCTAAACTTGCATGGGAATAGGGATTCTTGGGGAGTCACAAAAACAGTCTATTCAAGGTTTAATAAAGCAATAGCATTGAATTGATTAAGGTTTGAAGTATTTTATTAATCCAACCTTGTGTGCCTAATGGAAATAGTGCATCCACTCCTAAGGGCCTGCAGAGACAGATCGATGCATTGGCCAGCTTTTGTGACCTTTGACAGATGACGGTCAACCTGGGTAAAACCAAGGTTTTGATCTTCAATGCATCGAAGAGCTCTCTTACAGACTTACATTTCCACTACAGGGGGGCAGAGATTGAGATCACCATAGCATACACTTATCTGGGAGTACAATTCATGGGGCCCCGTTTCAACATGCGACAGACCCTTCTGACTAGGATCAGTAAAGGGTACGGTTCCCTAGCCCTCATCGAGAGACAGTGTTTCTTGAGTCAGTTTCAAGACATCTCGTCCAAAAGCTACCTCATGGAGGCAATTATCAAACCCACAGTTCTCTATGGCTCTGAGATCTAGGGGGCGATCTTGTTATAGACAGATTGGGCTAGGTTGGAGGGGGTCCAAACCCTACTTTTCAGGCATATCATCCGCTGCAAGCAGACGGTTCCGCAACCCATTGTTCAGGCAGAGTTTGGCATCCACCCATTCCGCCTCGAGATCATTTTTCACCTAGTCTCTTTCCTTCGTAGAGTTAAATCTTTCAATAACTACCATCGAGAGAGAGCGGTATCCCTACCTCGCTCTTTGCTCCTCGGAGGCTCTTGCTTCGACTCCGCCCAGGCCGTGCACGTGGTTGGTTCTCAAAGGCATCTAGACTTCTCCACTCGATGACTATCTCCAAAGAGCGCCTTCCCTCGTTCAATTTCTCCCTTGATACACCACAGCATTTCTTGCTAACTAGACAGGTACTGAATTGGGCTACCAGAGAGGACATCTACAGACTATACACTCAGGTCACTTGGACCTCGCCTTCGACGAACCTAGGCCCAAAGATGTCCTTCTATCTAGAGCACTTTTTGGAGCTGTGAGATGGCATCGTCGTCCGCCCCCCTTATACACATAGACATTGGATGTACTCACTCAGGATCCCTTTGGGTCAGCTTCGGGTCAGATCCCATAGGCTCCGGATTGAGACCACCATTTACCACAGTCCGATAGGATCTTCCTGATGTGCCACTTGTTACGTTTTGAGCTATTATTAGATTTCTTTTCAATTTGCTAGATAACAATAGCATAGGTAGGATCACTGAGAGAAACACAATCACAAGATACACAACATTTATCCTGGGAAACCCTCGTGGGGGAGAAAACCTAGCAAAATCTTCCTTAATATAGATAGCCAATACAATGCCAAGACAATAAACCAAAACACTAGAGAATATCCAACATTGAGCAATGCGCCTCTCTCTTCCTTCTTCTCCCAATTGCAGCTACCAAACTTGCGCACTCGATGAGTGAATGAGTGAATGAACAAATGAGGTGCTAGCCTCCTTTATTTATACTAGCTCGCAGGCACTGGAAAGGTGTCTCTTCACTGGGCAGGGCCGACTTCTCTTCTTAGTGATTAAAACCACTTTAATTAGGCCTAGGGGCCAACTTCTTAATTAGCATAATATAATTAGGGTTTGACCAATCCACAAAAGAGGATTTGGTCAATTACAAAGCCCGACATGATCAATCCACAAAAGGGGATTGATCTGATGAATAATAACTCAATAATAAATAGAATACTCTTTGCAGTTAAAATATTTCAACACCCCCCCTTAACAAGAGGGGTATTCGACAACATCATTAGGAGAGAGAGGGAAGCAACATCAACAGTATCTGGAACACTGATTGGCATATCTATAAATCATTGGAAGTTTTTCTCATCATCAATATCATCATCCACAGCAAGGAGCTAGAATGGCATCATCATCATCTGCATCAACATGTATTAGTATAATACTAATACTTCATCATCATCAATAACAGCACGAGGCTGATACAACATCAACAACAACAGCATCACAGCACGAAGGCTGGAGCATCATCAACATCAGCACTAAGCTGGAAATCTTCAGCACGAAGCTGGCATCACCTCAACATCAATACGAAGCTGGAAATCTTCATCATAAGGTTGGCATCACATCAACATCAGCACGAAGCTGGAAATCTTCAGCACAAGGCTGGCATCACATCAACATCAGCACGAAGCTGGAAATCTTCAGCACAAGGCTGGCATCACATCAACATCATCAAGAAGCTGGAAATCTTCAGCACAAGGCTGGCATCACATCAACATCAGCACGAAGCTGGAAATCTTCAGCACAAGGCTGGCATCACATCAACATTAGCACGAAGCTGGAAATCTTCAGCACAAGGCTGGCATCACATCAACATCAACATGAAGCTGGAAATCTTCAACACAAGGCTGCCATCACATCAACATCAACATGAAGCTGGAAATCTTCAGCACAAGGTTGGCATCACATCAACACTACTCCCCCTTTCGAGGGAGGTCCTTTCGGACTATACTAAGCTTGTCTCGGAAGTGCTCAAGATTTACACGGGACAAAGGCTTGGTCAACACATCTGCAATCTGCTCATCCATGCCAACATAATGGAGCTTTATGGCTCCTCTCTGCATCATATCACGAATGTAGTGATATCGAATTTCTATGTGTTTTGACTTGTCATGGAACACAGGGTTCTCTGTCATTTTTATGCAACTCTGGTTATCACATAGAATCACGGTTGCTTCCATCTCCAGATCAAATAGACCTGTCAACAACTTCCAAAGCCATATGGCTTCACAACTGGCGAAGCATGCAGCAATGTATTCTKCTTCTGCCGTGCTGAGAGCAATACTTGATTGCTTCTTACTCTGCCATGAAATCATGGTTGACCCCGGACTAAAACAACATCCTRAGGTGCTCTTTCTGTCAAAGACACTTCCAACCCAATCTGAATTGGTATAACCACTCAGTCTGAAGTCATGATCTCCATTATAACTGAGACCAAAATCCAATGTACCCTTAAGGTATCTCAACACATGTTTTGCAGCAACAAGGTGAACACATCTGGGTTCTACCAGAAATTGACTCAAGGTGTTCACAGCAAAACATATATCTGGCCTGGTGTTCGTCAGATACATCAACGATCCAATGATCTGTTTGTACAGCGTAGCATCAACCAATTCTGACGAAGTATCAACCAGGAGCTTCAACTTTGTTTCCACGGGTGTATTCATGGATTTACACTCCAACATATCAAACCTCTTCAGTATTTCAACTGCATACTTCCCTTGGTTAAGGAAGATCTTCTGTGGGCTATGCCAGACCTCAAGACCTAAGAAATAGTGCATTAGGCCTAGGTATTTCATCTCAAATTCATCAGCGAGCTTCTTCTTACAATCAGTGATGAGCTTTTCTTCTTCAGTTAAGAATAAGTCATCCACATACAACAACAATATGACAGGCTCATCATTCATAACCTTGAAGTAAAGGTTAGAATCAACTTTACTCTTGGTAAAGCCCAAGCTCGTCAGGAAACTGTCAAATTGTCAATTCTTCCATACCAAGCTCTAGGAGCTTGTTTCAATCCGTACATAGCCTTCTTCAACTTGCAGACATGTCTTTTTCTATCTTCAACCTCAAACCCTTGAGGTTGTTCTATATACACTTCCTCTTCAATTTCACCATTTAAGAAAGTTGTTTTCACATCCATCTGGTGAAACTTCCATTTCATCTTAGTTGCAAGAGCTATGATGGTTTTGATTGAAGTGTATCTGGCTACAGGAGCAAACGTCTCTTCATAATCAATGCCTTCCTTTTGAGAAAATCCACAAGCTACAAACCTTGCTTTATATTTCTCAATACTTCCATCAACAACATGTTTTATCTTGTATGGCCATTTGGAAGATACCACATCCTTGCTCTTCGGTCTGGGAACTATTTCCCATATATCATTCTTTATAATGGATTGGTATTCTTCTGTCATGGCATCTGCCCATTCTTTCTTCTGAATGGCTTCTTCAAAGCAAGTAGGCTCCTTCTCTATAAGATCACGCATTAAAGCCATGTAACTGGAGAATGGCATAGGTTTCTTGATCTATCTCACGGTTCCTTCTGGGGCACCATACTTCTCTCCATCTTGAATAAGTTCCCTTGCCCAGGCTGTCTTTCTCTTGTGAGATATCATCATCTGGGGAGGTTCTTGAGATTCTGTTATGTCATGATCTTCTGGAATCTCCTCATCATAGGAAGTTATGACTTCCCTCACTGGCTTTGCAACTCTGGGAGTTACAGGTTCTTCTTCATATACTTCTTCAAGCTGGCATCTCCTTGATTTCTTGAGTGTTTCATCTTCATCAAAGGTTACATCTCTGATGATCTCAATATGATGGTAACCTGGTATATAAATTCTGAAGGCTTGAGACCTCACAGTATCCAACAAATATTCCCTTCTTTCCTGAAGGGTCCAGCTTGATTCTCTTCTCTTTCGGAATGTGTACAAATACTAGACATCCAAATATTTTGAGATGGCTTACTTCTGGCTTCTTTCCGGAGAACATCTCTTCGGGGGTTTTGAACCCAAGTGCACTATGGGATAATCTGTTATGTACATACACTATTGTTCTTATTACTTCTGTCCATAAGTGCATTACAAGATCTTGATCGTGGATCATAGTCTTCACTGCTTCCATTATAGTTTTGTTCTTTCTTTCTGCTACACCATTTTGTTGAGGATTGTAGGGAGTGGTGAGCTCCCTCTTAATCCCGACATCTTTACAAAAGTTTACAAACTCTTTTGAGGTGTGTTCTACTCCATTATCTGACCTGAGTGTCTTGATCTTTCTTTTAGAGAGATTCTCTATCAAGGCTTTGAATTCCTTGAATTTTCCAAACACTTCATCTTTCGCTTTCATGAAGTAAACTCAAGTCTTGCGAGAATAGTCATCAATAAATGATACATAGTATACGTACCCACTAATGGAGGTTGATGGCATTGGACCACATACATCTGAGTGGATGAGCTCTAAGACTCCTTCTGCTTTACTGTCACTCTTCGAGAAAGGGTTCTTGATGTTCTTTCCTTGTGCACATCCATTGCACACACCTTCATGATCAACCCTGAATTCTAGTAGACCTGTAACTACCTTGCTCACATATGGTAATGCCTTGTAGTTGATGTGAGCTAGTCTTCTATGCCAAAGTTCACATGGACTCTCAATGGAATGAGTCAAGGCTACTTCTAAGTGACCTTTTAGCTTATACAAGCCACCTTCTTCTGTTCCAATAACAATTGCATCTTCTATGGTTTTTCCTTTAGGCCACATAAGAACTTCTCCATCTATGAAAGCAATTCTGAAGCCTTTCTTATCTAAAGCTCGGATAGAAAGTAAGTTCTTTGTCAAACATGGTACATATAGTACATCCTTCATCTTCATTGTGGTCCCTGAATCAAGTTTGTAATTGGACTCTCCTACTCCTTTGATAGGGTACTAGTAATCATCTCCAAGTGTAACTTTCTGGGGAAAGTTCTTTTCTGTAAGACTAGAGAGAATGTCTCTCTGACCTGTCATGTGCTTGGAAGCACCACTATCTATGAGCCAAGTATCCTCACTAGGTGACATTGATCCTGAGAGGGCAGAGATTAAGACATAGTCTTCAATCTGTTCTTTTATCATCTTTGTGGGTGGCTCTTCATCTTCAACAGTATGGTCATGGTGCCTTTTGTTTCTCTTCTTGTATTCTTCTCTCTTAGCTAGACAATCTTTAGCAATATGTCCCATCTTATCACAAAGGTAGCATTGATAAGAGCAGAAATCTCTTTCTCTTCTTTGACCTTTCTAAAACTTCTAAAATCTCCTTGGAGGGTGAGATTCTTTATGAGAGTTGTTGAATCTCTTTAAGGAGTGAGATTCCTTATGTTGATGAGTCTCCTTTTGGAAGTGAGATCTCTTCTTTCCTCTTTTAGCATGAGCAACTAGGGCCTGATCTTCATCTCTTGATAGTACTGCTTCTCGGTTAGCTACTCTTGCTTCTTCTTGAACACATTCTTCCCAAAGGTTGTCAAAGTGTAGTTTCTCCTTTCTGGCACAAATGGTTTGGATGAATGCATCCCAAGGTCTTGTGAGACCATTAAGAGTTGTCATTATGAGTTCATCTTCATCTAGAGTATCTCCAATTGCTTCTAGTTGTTCCTTGAATTGTGATATTCTAGAGAAATATTCATGAACTGTTTCTCCTTTCTGCATGCTTGTACTTTTGAGTTGGGTTCTTAGATTCATCTTCATGTTGATGTTCTTTCCTTCATACATTTTCGTTAGGGCATCAAACATTTCTTTTGGAGTCTTCTTTGAAGCCACTTGAGGGATCAAGTGATCTTTAATAGAGTCTGTAGTGATTCTTTTGGCCCTAACCATGTCCTTTTGGTGTTTTGCTTTAGCTATAGCATTGGTAGGTTCTGGTACATCTTCCTTAATGAATCTTGCTAGGTCATTCTCTTCAAGAATAAGTGCAATCCTATACTTCCAAGCACGGAAGTTATCCACACCTTCTATCTTGTCAACAAGCTTGGTGTTTGCTGACATCTTGACTTGTAGCTGGGAAAATAACCAAAAAAATGAAAGTGCTCAGAAATTAAATCTGAACTTACCAAGAGGTGCGCTTGGCTAAGGCGGGCAGCTTGGTACAGTCAAATTTCAGAAAATCCAAATTTTACCCCTTCAAACTGGGCTTGCGAAAATCTGGACTGGTACTTCTGGTATTGGTTCTGGTTTCCTGGTTTTCTGGTACCAGTGAAAACTAGGGTTTCACTTTCTGGGAGTTTTGTCCACTTGAAAAGTGCGTTGAGGCTGCCAAGGAGTTCGCTAGGCTAGGGAGCACTTCCTTGATGAATTTTAGGCTGAAATTCCTCTTCAATAAAAAGCCCTAATTTTCTTGTACGGCAACAGTGACGTTTTTGCTTATCCAATGAAAGGTGCTCTCTTCAGCTTAGCTCTGATACCATGTTAATTTTTGAGTTATTATTAGATTTCTTTTCAATTTGCTAGATAACAATAGCATAGATAGGATCACTAAGAGAAACACAATCATAAGATACACAACATTTATCCTGGGAAACCCTCATGGGGGAGAAAACCCAACAAAAACTTCCTTAATATAGATAGCCAATACAATGCCAAGACAATAAACCAAAACACTAGAGAATATCCAACACTGAGCAATGCGCCTCTCTCTTCCTTCTTCTCCCAACTACAGCTACCAAACTTGCACACTTGATGAGTGAATGAGTCAGTGAACAAATGAGGTGCTAGCCTCCTTTATTTATACTAGCTGGCAGGTGGTGGAAAGGTGTCTCTTCACTGGGCAGGGATGATTTCTCTTCTTAGTGGTTAAAACCACTTTAATTAGGCCTGGGGGCCGACTTCTTAATTAGCATAATATAATTAGGGTTTGACCAATCCACAAAAGGGGATTTGGTCAAGTAGAAAGCCCAACATGATCAATCCACAAAAGGGGATTGATCTGATGAATAATAACTCAATAATAAATAGAATACTCTTTGTAGTTACAATATTTCAACACCACTTACAAGAGCCGGAGATAGAGATGCACCTCATCTTTAGGTGTCCTATATACTATGAGATCAGAGGACGCTACCATTTCCTATATAAGGACTCAAGGGGCTCACTCTCTACTTTCTTCCAATACAAGGACCAGAGATGCTAGCCCTCTTCATTCGGGAGATATTTTGCCACAGATATTAGTTCTAGCATGCCATGCCCCACCTTGGGATGAACAGGACGATCGCCTCATACTTTCATGCTGACCCATCAGATCGAAGCAACAAGTGGAGGGTTGAGTCCTAAAGTGCACTAGACAGTAGTCTGGTAAGACCTCATGTCTCTCCTCAGCCTCTCCCTCGGGGAGATAGATCATCATCATCGAGACCGATTCAGAGGTGTCATATGGCACATTAGTCCATACATCCTCAGAGAGTCAAAGGGATTATCTCCAGACAGATCCAGAGCAGGGCGCCTCCTGTCTGTCAGATCACCTCCCAGATTCAGACAAGCTACCAGAGTTCTATCCAGAGTTTCTTTCTTTCAACCTCCGATGTTAGGAGTATCCCCCGCTCCTACACCCCCCCCAGGATCATACAGTCGAACCCCTCGATAGTCCCTGAGGACTCTGACAGTGAGCCAATTCCCAATTTCCCCCCTTCACCCTCGGTTATTCAATCTAAGAGACCTTGACAGCCTCATCGTCAGACTTCTCTCTCACTCTCTATCTCTCTCTTGACAGTCCTTTGAGATGGGCATACTCACTTATATTTTGGATCACCTTACCTTTGTGATGGTTATATGCTTTCTAAGACTACTTGACTTTAGATTTCTTTCTTTATTTTATTTTTGGCATTTTTGGCATCATCTCGAAGTTGCGATTGCACTCCCACATTGTTGGGTAGGTGTTATATTCTTTGCATGTGTGTGTGGGCACGCGTCAGATTTCACAACTACTTCTGACGATCCCATCACATGTCGCTCGTTGTGGGTGTGTGTGTTGGGTGCTTTCTTAGGGGGGTCCCAAGGGGGGCAGGATTTCCCCCCACTGGTTACGCGTAGCATTCGGGGCAGCGCCCCGAAATTTATTTATTTGGACGGTTTTAGCTATTTTTAGCAGTTTTTTAAATTAATCCCAAATTAAGGGATTAGGGTTTTGGTAGTTGTGGAATACCTAAAATATTGTGTATATATTGTATTGTGAATGGTGAAATTAATACAATGAAGAGTTAAGAGGTGCAACACCAAGGAAGGTTGGTTTTCTCCCGATTAAGGGTTTTTAGCGTAAATATTTGTGTGTGTGAGCCATTGATTAATTTTTGTTTTGCTTAAAATCTGTATGCATTGCTATATTTACTTCACAGGTTTAAAACTTACATGTGGTATCATAGCATGTTTTTGGCTTCAAGGGGACGCCTTTGTTGTTGAGGGTTTGGCTCAGTCTTAATAGATCAAGTGTATCTTGGGTCTGTGATAAACCTAGGTTCAGTGGGAGYTTTGCAATGGTGATTTGTGTGTTGAAAGAGAATGGTGAGTAGTTMTAGAATAGAGGTTGAGAAGTTCAACGGTAAAAACTTTGAGCTATGGAAGCTCAAGTTGGAGGACCTTCTTGTAGAAAAAGAACAATGGATTGATGTGGATCCTGGTATACGAGCTACTGGTACACAAACTACTAGTACTCAATCTACTTGTATGTCGCAAAAAGATTGGGAGAAGTTGGATAGAAGAGCAAGGAGTATGATTCAACTCTGTCTGGTTGATTCAATGTTATTGAATGTGTTAGGATAATCTACAGGCAAGGAACTATGGGAAAAGTTGGGGAATTTATATCAGTCAAAGTCCCTGGTAAAGAAGTTGTATCATCTTAGGATAGAAGATGGAGATTCTGTGACAAAGCATCTAAATGCCTTCAATACTCTGGTAAGTCAACTTGGATCTGTTAATATTACGCTTGCAGAAGAAGATAAGTGTATTACTTTGTTATGTTGTTTGCCAGACTCCTAAGCTAATCTAGTTGTAGCAATTGATAGTACTACTCAATCTACATTGAAGTATGAGGATGTGGTTTCTTCCTTGTTATCGRAAGAGATGAGGCGGAAAAGCATGGATAGTCATAGCACAAATGCTTTATTTGTAAGAGGTCGTCCCAAAGATAGGGATACAAATAAGTCTTCGAGGGGGAGATCTAAATMTAAAGGTAGATCTAAATCCCCAAGAAAATCTTAGAGGAAATGCTGAAAATGTGGTAAAGTTGGGCATTATAAGAAAGATTGCAAGTCTAAGAAAGTTGATAAAGCAAAGGGATTTGATGATTCCTCTTCCACAGAGGCGAAAACCTCCACATAAGGAGGTGATGTTTACCTAACATCTACAGGTACACATGTAGATCATGATGTATGGTTGATCAACTTAGGTGCATCATTTCATATGACTCCTCACAGGGAGTGGTTTAGTGAATATGAAAAGTATGATAGTGGTGATGTCTTCCTAGGAGATGACTCGATAGCCAAAATCATGCGACGTGGAAGGGTTAAGCTGTTGTTGAAAGATGGAAGGATTAGAACTCTCCCTAGAGTTTTGCACATCTGGATCTAGCCAGGAGCCTACTATCTGTAAGTAAGTTGGATGATGCAAGTGTGGATACTTTATTGGGAAAGGGCACTTGCAAGATGGTTAGAGGAGCAATAGTGTTGATGAGGGGAGTTCGATGTGGAACTCTGTACAAGTTGTTGGGAAGCACTTATACTAGTGGGTGTAACAATTATGTTGTCCTTGAGCGGAGAAATAAAGAAGACAAGATCCATACTGTCCCTGGAAAGAATACCATGTTATGCTATCAAAGACTGGGACGTATTGGAGAAAAGGGCCTCCGAACACTACACGATAAAGGTATGGTTGAAGGTATGTCTAATCGCACCCTGAATTTTGATTTCTATGAACATTGCATATATGGTAAACAGAATTGAGTAAGATTCTCATCTGATGTTACAAGAGAAAAGGGGATCTTAGAGTTGATACACAGTGATGTGTTTGGACCTATGCATGTTCCATCACTAGGAAAATCTGTGTATTATGTTTCATTCATAGATGATTTCTCAAGGAACACATTGATTTATTTTCATAGGAAGAAATCTGAGGTATTTGATAAATTTAAAGAGTTTAAGGCACTGGTAGAAAATCAGACAGAGAAGAAAATAAAGGTGTTGAGGACAGATAATGGTGGAGAATTCTATGGGAATGAATTCTAAGAGTTTTGTAAGAAGTGCAGTATAGCAAGGCAGAAGACTACTCCATACACACCTCAACAGAATGGGGTTGCAGAAAGGATGAACAAGACGTTGATGGAAAAAGCAAGGAGCATGCTCAGTGGTGCCAGGTTAGGAAAGGAATTCTGGGTAGAGGCAGTGGGTACTACATGTTACCTGGTAAATAGATCACCCTCGTCAGCTTTGGTGGAAAAACCTCCGCATGAGGTATGGACTTGTAAGAAACCCTCTCTTGAACATCTCTGAGTGTTTAGTTGTGATGCTTATGTACATGTTCCAAAGGAAAATAGGAGTAAGTTGGATAATAAAATTGAAAAGTGTATATTTATTGGTTATAAAGATGGTATGAAAGGTTATAAACTTTGGAACCCAGAAACTAAGAAGATTGTTTATAGTCGAGATGTTGTTTTTAGAGAGGTTAAAGATGTTCCCAAACAGGAATTCCTACCAAGGCAAGAAAAACCTGAGAAAATAGAGTTTGAGTTGGATGATGCAAAATTTGAACCAACAAAAGAACATGAACCAGAAGAAAAAGAACCTCATACTCCAGTATTGAGGAGATCAATGAGGGAAAGAAGGAAACCAGAAAGGTATAGTCCACCTAATTTTCGTGCTAATTTTGTTTTATCTATTACTGACGATAATCCCAAAACTGTCAAGGAAGCAATGAATTAAGAGGATAATAAACTCTGGAAAAAGGCCATGGTTGGAGAGATGGATGCCTTTGATATGAATGAGGCATGGAATCTACTTGAGTTGCCAACTGGGAGAAAGATCGTTGGCAGCAAATGGGTGTTTAAAAAGAAGTTGAATGTAGAAGGAAAAGTGGAGAAATACAAAACTCAATTAGTAGCAAAAGGTTATTCCCAGGTAGAGGGAATTGACTTTGGTGAAATTTGTTTTCATGTTGCCAAGTTAACTTCTATTAGATTTATTTTATCTATTGTTGTTGCTTTTGATTTTGAAATAAAACAGATGGATGTGAAGACAGCATTCCTACATGGGGATCTGTAAGAAGAAATCTACATGAAACAACCAGAAGGCTTTACAGTGAAGGGAAAGAAAGAGCTAGTATGCAAGCTAAAGAAATCACTATATGGTCTGAAGCAATCACCTAGTGTTAGAATTAGGGAAGTAGGGCAGAAAATTACTGTCCTTTCTGTGTTTCAGTTAACTAGAAAAACAATAGGACAGTTAACCAATACTATACTGAGTTTCTGAACAGAGTAAATCAGATCAGAGAAAGAACAACTGTAAGCTTTGAATCTTTAAGCAAAAATCTGAGTGTGTACAACAGTTAGATCTAAACTGGCAGTAATTTGATTCAACTTAATTCAAAGACAAAATTCATATAGATCAAAATTCAGATCTAATCTATATAGATCAAAACTAAAGCCAATCTCCAGATTTGATATAGATCTAAGTTATGAGCAGACTACAATAATTAATCAATTTCAAACAAAGATCAAAACTAAAACCAAATTTCAGATCTGATATAGATCTAAGAAAAGAGCAGGTTATAACATTTCAAAACAAAGAACAATAGATCAACATAATAATAAACTGAACTGGTAATTTACTTTGTAGTCTTACCTCTGAAGGAGTCCATGTCACACACAAAATATGTAGTGCCACTTGTAATTATGCTTAGAAAAGTTCAGGATCATAGATCTACCATAAAGGTTAGATCTCTTGCCAAAAAATGAATAGACTGACTTGCCACCAAGGAAGAGAAATCACTTAAGCACCACACAGAAATTTCTTTGATTAAACCCTCACACACACAGCAGTTTCAAGGACTCAAACCCTCGTACAGGAAGAGGTAGCAGGGGGTTACAGCCAGCTTAGAGGAGCCGCGGCTCAATGGTTAAGGGCCAGATCTGTGTTTGGAGGAGTCACAGCTCCTAGAGAGACCACGGTACAAACAGATCTGCACTTTAAGAAGGTGACGGCAGCTTCTTGGAAGGACGGCAGTTACACTCCTCAGCACACAGGTATACACAGCTTGGAACAGCCCTGGATATGCAGCTTGTAACCCTCCTCACATCACCAAACAGGGAGCAGGTATATATATTATATAGTCACCAAACTGAACAGCTGGCTAGTAGGAGGGCTGAACCACAGCAAGGAAAGACCTCAGCAACTGTTACAAGAGGGGCCGCAGCTCATAAGAGGAGATCCGCTCACTATTAGATGAGAATATGAGTGTGATAAAGGTAGAGGGATAGGACCTATTTATACTTTAGGCTAGGGTAGGTTAAATAAAATTAATAATAAAAATAACATGTTTAATTAATATAAATATTAATTAAACATGTTATAATTAAAACATTTAATTTATATTTTCACATTAACCCCTAAAGCAACAAACAAGAACCCCAAATAAACACAAGCAAGGGAGAAGGGGGTTTTAGGAGGGGTGACTTGGTGGCAATAATTTGTCCATTCATTTTCAAGGTGACCTTTTTAACTTTATCATCACTGCATATGGGATACATCCCTCATGTGGTCATGACCGCCTTCAGAGAGGGTCATATACCAACAAACACCTGATCAAAGATCAGGTGGCCCCAGAACATCTCTAGGGTCTTATCCACCAAGGTACAAGACCAAGGATCAACCCATGTCCCAAACATGGATACCCTGAAACATGTCCAGGGGCCCTAGACATATCTACGGACTTTAACTGCTTGGTCCCAGACCAAGAACCCCAGTCATCTACTGGGGGCCCTCACAAGGGTCTTTACTGCTTGGTTCCAGACCAAGAACCCCAATCATTTACTGGGGGCCCTTACAAGGGTTTTTTGCCATGGCACTGACTCTTTGGTCCCGGACCAAATCCCCAAGAGTGCAATGGGGGCCCTAGATCTCAGCTAGGTTCTTTGCCATCCTCTCTGAGAATGGCTCTTGCAACTGCTTCAAATTCAACACCTAGGATGTGGTACCAAAAGTTTGACACATACGTCTTTGGACTACGATTTGTGAGAAGCAGGGTTGATCACTATGTATATTCCAAGCAAGTTGGTAATCACTATGTCGATGGCATGTTGTTGGTTGGAAATAACATGTATGTTATCAAGGAGGCAAAATCGCAACTATCCTCTTGTTATCGTACAAGTTATAGGTTGGGAAAAGCCCGACCCAACCACCAAATGGCGAGAACTAAGAGAACCTATCCAATGTCACCTTAGATAGGTGTTCATGTCACTTTAGAGGTGAAGTGGTTACCTCAAGGGGGGAATCCCGGTGACCCTAGGGGGGAATGAGATGAAAAATGTGATGTACGAATGAATGTCCCTATAGGTCAGGTTTCTATGTGTGGAGAAGGGCTTGAGGAAGGTCTTGATGGTAGCCAAGGGTTGCCAAGAAGTAATAGACCTTGCAAATGTTGATTGTACCTTCCTGAGACAAGGAAAACAACGATACAAGCCCGAGTATATGATGGACAAGCAAGTTAAGCTTGTTGTCTCTAATTGCAATAGTTAGTAACAATATATATCAGCAATGAAATGGCACAATTACCTGCTAAAACAAGTGCTAGAAATCAAGTAAATGATGTAAGAGATAAACTAGAAAAACACTAGTGAAACTCGAGATTAAAGGAGCAAGATACTAACACAAAAATTAAGGCAGTAGTAAACACTTTCTACAGAGATAATAATCAGCCTTATGGATGTAACAAACAAGTCATTACAGCAAGAAATTCAACCATTCAAACTTGCCAAAGTGGTCCCCTTGTGTTTGTGAGCTTCTAAACACACGTGGGAAGTACTTTGTACCTTGTACTATGTCCTTTATGTCTAATTTCACTTTGACTTGGGAGATTTAAGTCAAAAGTGAAATTTGGTCATTTTAGCCTAAAATGACAATTAATTCACTTTGTGGGTGAATTAGGAGAAATAAAGTGAAACTATGGAAACTTAAGTAAAGTGGGTTTTGAGTTGAGATTTACTTGAAATGATCTCAACCATTGACTTAGGATGAGATGAGATGATCTCATCCACCCATCTTTTAGGTTTTCTCATGCATCCTTAAGGAGGGCACATAGGGCAAAGGAGAGCTCAATTGTTCACTTGTTCACCTTGAAAGTTTGGTGAGGAGTAGAAAGGTGAGAATTCAGAGGAGAGCTCAGCAAGCTAGGGCACACATGTTCATGGAAGGCGCAAGGCAGGTTTGAGTCTCATTTATTTGTTGTGAGTGTATTTGCTAGGAGAAGGGCACATGTCTACCTAGTAGCAGATTGTGTGGAGCTTTCTTCTTTCTGATTTGTGGGTTGTGGAGAGGGAAAGCGAAGGGAAGTTTGCATGCAAGGGTTCTTCAATCAGCAAAGAGACAGAGCAAGAGTGCAAGGGTCTTCAGGCACAGTCAAGGAAGGAGGTGGTGCACTCTTCTAGGGGCGCACATCCCAAGGAACCATTGCAGAGCTTGTGTTGAGCTTGCAGAGTATCAGGTTCCTTTGTATTTATCTTCCTTGTTGTATTGCATGCTTGAAGCACACTATATATATACATTCATCTCAAATTAGTTTTCCCCGAGGGGGTTTTATCCAGGGTCATGTTGACCAAAAATACCTGTGTTCATTTCATGTATGTTAGAGTTTAGAACAACATTTATTTCAGCACTAATAGATCTCTAGGTGTGTTATATAGCTTATGGTATGCATGTGTAATGTCCCCCACCTCTTGATGAAGAGGTTTGGAAGACTTAGTGGTCTAGGTGTCCCCACTAGGCGATAGTCTCACGCTGAGGGGAAGGGTCAACCAAACTAAGGTTATATTCTTAAGTTGACTTGACAAAAAGTTGAAAAAAGAATTAAAAGATAACTCAATGAAGAAATAGAAGAGTTGGAGGTTGAGTTAGGGTTAACTCTAGGAGTTAATGTAACTCAACAGGAAAATAGAAGAAAAAGTATAAAGAGAAGGCTAGGGCGCATCTCTTGGGCATTCTGGATTTTGGTAATTGCTTGTTATTGCTCTTGAGCATATAGTTTGAGGGTTTTGTTGTTACAAACCCTTGTGAACAACTCAGTGGTGAAAAATCCACTCACCTTGTTCCAAGCTTGTTCTCGAGGAAAAAATACTCCACCCACACCATTCTACATTCATCACAGATCCACCTATCGATGCAGGAAAGCAACAGGGCCATACTATTCAAGGATTTCTAGCAAGGGCGCACCATATCTCGAAGAAGAGTTCGATCCAGCCAATCAGGAGAGCCTGGGGGTATTCCGGCACTTGGGTTCTATTTCCAGGTCCTTGACCATCATT
>JASDQU011100791.1:60196-80168 GCA_032191745.1 Picea mariana | reverse complement strand
CTAGCCAAGTCATGGTGGGAGCAAGCGGCAATAGACCATGGATCTTGCATGTACAGGTTTCAGCAGCGGCTAAAAAAATTCAAGCAGCGACTCAAACAATGGAACAAAAACAGCTTTGGTAATATACTGCAAAGCATAAAGGAGATAGAAGGCCGACTCGAGGAAATACAAAACATCTTCATCTCGGGCGAACGAACTGCTGATCTAATGCAGGAAGAGGAACAGCTTCAGGCACAGTTGGAGGACCGAAGGAAGCAAGAGGAAATCCTGTGGAAGCATAAATCCAGGGTCCAATGGCTCAAGGAAGGGGAAAAGAACACAAAATTTTTCCACAGAGCCATGATGCACAGAAGGCACGTCAACAGGATCACCCACCTTGAGGGCAGCCAGGGGAACTTAGTCAGGGAACACTGCAAAATAGAGGAGGAGCTGCTCAACTACTACCAAGACCTCCTTACGGAACCTCAGAGGGACCGAACGGAAGCAATCAGAAGGGTAACCAGACACATACCAGCCCTAGTCACACCAGCACAGAATGCAGCTTTAACTCGGCCTATCACCCAAGAGGAGGTCGACCAAGCTGTAAAAGCCATGCCAGCAGGGAAAGCCCCAGGCCCGGACAGGTTCACCGTGGATTTCTTTCATCACTGCTGGGACCTGATACGACATGATGTCTGGGAGGTAGTTGAAGAATCAAGGGCCTCAGGCGTGGTACTTCCAGCTCTCAACGCCACCTTCCTCACCCTCATCCCAAAGGAAGAAAGGGTCACAAATCCCAAACATTTCAGACCGATAGCCCTTTGCAACGTCATCTACAAAGTCATAATGAAGGTCATCGCAATCAGGCTCAAGGCCATCTTACCCTTCCTCATTTCCAAGGAACAGTCAGGGTATGTAGAAGGGAGACAGATCATGGACAGCGTCATTCTTGCAAATGAAGTAGTACACTCCCTCAAAACCTCAAAAACTCTAGGTATGCTTATCAAACTTGATCTTTCGAAAGCCTTTGATCGAGTTAGCTGGCACTACATCAAAGCCGTCTTAGATTCCTTTGGCTTTGATCAGGACTGGGTTAGGTGGATTCTGAAGCTCACCTCATCCACCTTCTTCTCCATCCTTGTGAATGGTGTCCCTTCAAAACCGTTCTCGCCGTCCAGAGGCATCCGACAGGGGGACCCCCTCTCCCCTTTTCTGTTCATTCTTTTAGCGGAAGGCTTGGGACGTTACATCAAGGCTGTTGTTCTGGAAGGCTCCCTCAAAGGCCTACCTTTGCATAACATCCAGCCCGCACCCTCTCACAGTCAGTTTGTAGATGACACTCTCCTCTTAAATTCTCCCACTGTCCAAGAAGCCACAAAGCTCAACTCTATCCTCTCAGACTTTACTGAAGCCTCAGGCATGCTGCTAAACCTGGACAAGTCCAAGATCTATTTCTTCAAAACTCCGCCCCCTGTCCAACGCCACATTTCCAGACTTCTCGGAATACCCAGGAGCTCCCTTCCGTCCAACTATCTCGGTGTCCCTCTCACAGGTGCAGCGGCCTCTGCCATCTCCTGGGACAGCCTCCTCTTGTCCATCTCAAATAGGCTGCGCAATTGGACCTTTAGACCTCTCAATCTTGCCTCCCGTCTAGTCCTCCTCAAGTCTGTTCTGCAAGCTCTGCCCACCTATCTCTTTACAGCTCTGGCGGCACCCAAAAAAGTCATCAGAGCAATCAGAACCTTGCAGCGAAACTTCCTCTGGAGCGGCCACCAATCTAACAAGAAATGGGCGCTAGTTAATTGGGATAAGCTCTGCACGCCGAAAACTCAAGGTGGACTAGGCCTAAGAGATCCGGAGAAAATGAACCAAACAATGGGAGCTAAAATATGGTGGCAGTGGCTAAAGAACCCTGCAGCAGCCTGGGCACAACTGTGGAAAAGGAAATACGCACCTCACACCCCCGCAGATCAGCTAATCCAACTCAACAACCATATACACGGCTCCAATATCTGGAACACTACTTGGCAAAACCGTACTCTAGTACNGGGAGCTAAGAGATGGCGGAAGTGCTCTATTCTGGGAAGATTCGTGGCAGCAACTTAAGCCATTGAGCACCATAGAAGCACTATCGACCCTCAAAAGGGCCCTTCACCAACACACCCCTCCCAAGGTCAAGGAGCTCTAGTCGCCTCAAACGCTACCCCAAAGATGGCGCCGGTAGAAAACCTCACACCAAGCGCTTGGGATTCCCGAGACCATTGAGTTGCAAAACTGGCACATTCAGGCCGCCAGCAGGAAGATCCTGTATCGAGAAGGTCCCGACATCCTGAGATGGGGTTACACCACAGCTGGCACTTTCACTATCAAGGAAGCTTACTCATTACTAGCAGACCAATCAAATCCAAGGAAGGAGCCCATCTGGAACAAGGTCTGGAACTCCGCCCTCTGGCCCAAGGTCTCCACCTTTTTATGGTTAGTAGTGCACAACAAAGCACTAACCTGGGATAATTTAAGGAAGAGAGGCTTCATTGGACCCTCCATCTGCATCCTTTGCTCACTGCAGGAGGAAAGCAAAGAACACCTCTTCAATGAATGCCTCTACAGTCAGCAGATCTGGGATTATGGAGCGCAGATCATGCGCAAATCCAATCGAAATAGAAACAGCATTAATGGCACCATTGAGAATTGGGACACCATCTCCTTCAGCAACCCCATACTCAATCTCATATGGCGATTGCTGCCAGGATTCACCCTCTGGCAGATCTGGAAGGAACGGAACAGGCGCATTTTCCACTCTCAGTCGTCCCCCCCGAAAGCCAACTGGACCAAAATCAGATCGCAAATAACAGAAACAATCAGAAGCAAATCTTGGACACCGGAGGATTGGCAGTGCAGCCCGGAGGAGCAAAATATCTTACAAAGCTGGCAGCCCATCATGATCAACCCCACACCCGCCAAGAACCGCAAGGGTCAACATACCAGCCCAAACACCTGGACCCCTCCTCCAGAACACTTCATCAAAGTAAACTTCGATGGAGCCTCCAAAGGCAATCCGGGACCAGCAGGATATGGAGCAGTGCTTAGAAACTCAGGAGGGGAAATCGTAAGCCTGGATGCAGGTTTCATTGGCGAATAAACCAACAATGTAGCTGAACTTACAGTACTCCTGAGAGGACTCCAAAAGGCCATCGACCGGGGCCATCAGAGGATAATCCTGGAGGGAGATTCGCAAATCATCACAAGACTCGCTACCAAGATCATCCACGGCTGCAACCCTGATAAAATCTCTCCAAGCTGGCGACTATACAACCTACTCGAAGAATTCAGTCATCACCTGCAGCCGCATCTCACCATCACTACCTCACATGTGAAAAGAGAGGCGAACAAAGTCGCGGACCGACTAGCGAATGCAGCTGTGGAACGGGAGGAGGAAACTATAAACTGGGAGGGCCCTGGCTCACCAGTCCCAGAGATCCTCGGTCGGTGCCATGACTTAGCCAGAGAGGATATCCACTCCCCGGATGGGGTGACAGACGGCGCGTTAGAGCCATGTGGCAGCGAGCCGGGACGCTACATTAATGCATCTACTGGCTCGCAATTCCTCCACCATTAAACCACATGAATCTGAGCAGGCGACCCTTTACGACGAGGCCCCTCGCGCAAGCGAAGGGTACCCCTCTCCAGAGCACCATGCAGCAGCGATTAATACCAAGGTTTAATGCCATTACAATGGCGGTGGGGTTCATTTCAGTTTTAATGGTTCGAGTAGCGACTTCGCATGGCATTTTACTCTGGGCAGTTGTGGTCATGCAGCCGAACCCGAGCAGTAGCAGCCTCTTTCCTTCCTCTCTAGCGAGACGGTGGCATTGGTTTGACACTCAAACCCCTTACAGTTACCCAGTCATGCCCCGCATCCGAGGGAGGTCGCGCCGAGGTGCGGCATGGCACTCGGAGGAGTCTCGGCGCAAGCGCAAAGAAAAATGTGAAGCGGTAGAGTTTAGACGCAGACGAAAGCACAATTTCGAGAGAGCTATGGCGATTGCAGCCCGGAGGAGGAAGACCAAACCACGTTCGCCTCCAATGGCATACGTGGAGGAGGTCATACCAGACGCTGGGCCGCCACGCCCTCCCAGGAATATCCTGTATATTGCACCAGACAACTGGAACCTAAGCGCAAGCTTGGGTACACACAGCAAAGGTCAATCTGAACGCAAGGTTCCCGACCCCACTAATGCCACCCTGGAGAGACCTTACACCCCCTGCTACATAGAAGAGGAAGCTCCTCCAGAGCCCGACAACGAGGAGAAGAAAGAAGACCACGAGCGTGGACGACCGCGAGCACAGGACGAGGATGAGGACACCAGGGAAAAGCAAACACCGGCAGCTGACTGGGGGTATATCGAACTGGTCTATGAAATTCGGCACAAGCTAGATGACCAACTCTTCCGCTTGGAGCGCCTGGACCAGCGAATGGATATGTTCTTCGCGGCACACTCCAGAGCATCGACCAAAAAGCAATGTCCGACCTGTGCACGCACCTACACGTTCCCAGCTCGCTGGAGGCATTCCGAGGTCTAGGTCGACCAGCTTGGCTCAGAGGTTCCCTCATGTTTCAAACTTGTTTCTGGTCTTTTTCTTTTCATTACTGTCTCTGCCTCTTACTAGCTAGATATCAGATAGTCTTAGCATTAGATAGAATAACCAGCTTGCATGCTGAGACCATGAGTCCTGGTTTCCTTCGGGCAGGACGTCAATTTTGCCAAATTTTGTCAAACTCTATCTTTAGTGTGACACATGGACATGGAGGCCACGCTGTCCCGGTTTCCCGCTCAGGCGGGACAGCTGGCACCACCTACAGTCTTGAACTCTGTACTCTGGAAATAGTAATATAACAGGAACTACCTCTTTTTACTTAAAAAAAAAAATGTGCTCAATTAATATAATCACTTAGGAAATCATACATCAACATTATTAAAATGCGCGTGAGTAATCGAAAGTGTAATCATTTAGGCATCATCATTAGTCCATAGCGCAAGCAATCTAATTACTTAATCATCAGCATAACCCATGGCACAAGGGAAATCAATCGCTCAATCATTTATTCATTAACATTTTTGGTGGTGCAAGAAGTAAACTACCCACATGACCATCCATACATCGATTTTATATCATGCAGCAAAATAATTATCAATTAAATGTTATGGCGCAAATAGTAACTACACGCATGACCATCCGAATACTATAGTTAAGAAAGGCTCGTAGTAAATTTATCTTCTCTCTACTTATGGCAATATTGAGAATGGAAAAAGGTTAACATTGTTCAATAGAGAATCCAATTAATCTTGAAAAGTAATTGGATGTTATAACTAGAAAAATAATGAAACTTTTATATATATCTAATAAATTATGACTACATATAAATTATTAATTAATTATAGTTACAAGACAAAAGGTTGAAGATCCTTTGAAGATCTTTTTATTTACAACTATAGGAAAATCCATTGATTTAATCTCATTGACGTAAGTTAATGTTAATTTGAGATTGTTTGAACTAATTTTCAATTACACAAGTAACAACTATTAATAATAATATGAATCACAATAATAACTACTCAACTTGCTCTTGCAAGGCAAAATTATCCTTAAAATGGTAAACTTAATTCTCTAATGTAAGGAGCAACGAACCATTGACCAATGTGCAATGAAGGGTAACCACCAACAAGAGAAGGCTCCACTTCCATCTTCATATTGAAGTATGGGGGTTTCGCTAAAACGAGAATTTTTAAAAAACAAACACAACAGAGGTAATTCTCTGGAAAAACCGCCATTGGGGAGAAGGTAAAACGCTTTCTATTTTTGGGTAACATGCAGAGGACTCAAGAGGAAAAGAGATGGGTGAATTCCTCAAGGAAAATGCAAAGGAAGGAGCTGGGTAGATACACCTAACGCTCGGACATTTTACTTAAAAATCGTAGAGACCGATAAGGATAAAATGCAAAGATATTAAAGGGAAAATCGCAGACCCATTAAAGAGAAATTTGCAGAGACATTAAAGGGAAAATTTGCAGGGACATTAAAGGAAAATCGCAGAGCCATTAAAGAGGAAATCGCAGAGCGAAAATCATTTTTGCTAGGCAATTTTTTTGATGTGTAAAACACAAAGGAAGGCTAGGGAAATCCCAGGAGATTAAAGGGAAATTGCAGAGTGGTAATCTCCCCATCAATGCAAAGATTAAAATGTTTTACCATGTTGGGAGAATATATAGAAAAACGTAGAGGTTAAAATTTCTGGGTAGAGGCACATGGTTTTAAACTAAGTGATGGCACAGTAGGATGCACTATGCTGGGTGAGTTTTTCCTTGCAAACAATAGAGGACAACCAAGGGAAAACACGGGGATAAATCATGACTCTGGGATAGTATGAAGAAATCATTGAGCAAAAATAATGAACATTGAGGATACTCGTTTTAATGAAATTGATGAGAAAAAAAAAATTAGATGAAACACATGGTTAAAAATTTGTTGAGGAAAATAATATTAGAGGATACTCCTTCAAAAACATTGAGCCATAAATCACAAAGGTTCCTCGATGAAAATTCGTTGACTGTCCATTAACAATTTTGTGAAGGATATAGGAAAGATTAATCCTTAAATGTGCAGACTTTTCTCAATGCAAGTCTGTAGAAATCAATTGGTTTTTGGGAGGAACACAACTGGACTGAATGATTAAAGGGTTGAGAAGAACAAACAATGAACTCTATAACCCCCCAAGTGTTGGTCCTCTTACTAAGTTCATCGAGACCATAAGAAGGTTGAAGTTCGGGTTTGCAATTCGTTTAAGATGAGATTAACATGAAGTCCTGAAAATGCCAAGGTACATGCAACGATCAAGGACTATGGAATTTCTATGGAATTTAAAATGACCAAGACAATTGAATTCTGAGGAATGTACATCTTACCGAACCATTTTTGTTCTAAATACATCTTACATAAAATTTTGTGAACCATCTATATTCTAATTACATCTCACAGAAGAATAAATACCAGAACCAATGTCGATTCGACGAAATTTTAAAAGCTTGTACATCTTAAATCATAATACAATACAATTCTCAATAAAATACCATAGCCGATGATGAAGGTGAACTTGGAGATGATCTTCAGCAATTGGCATTCTGCACACTCTCCCGCTTTCTAATCGCAGAGATTTCACTGGTACCTCCCAACCAATTCTAGGGGTACTCTTCTTCCCCCTGATCCCCCCGAGACGCAAAGGAGCCACGCACACACAACCAGAATCCTCTAGCTCCCAGCTCGCCTCACAAGGTAGAGCCACCACTCTCTCTCTCTCAAGATGGGTATCCCAACTCTCACAAGTAAAACTAGTCAAAATTTATGCAACATAACCTTACTCATAACCAGTCTGACCCATTACTCATCTCAGCCATTTGTTTTATAGAATTTCCTTACTGTTACCTTTCCATTTTCACATTTAATTCATTTATTTTAAAAATTAATTAGGAATTATTCCCCACATACACTTGTCACTTGTTCCCTTAATTGCACAAGTAAATCCATAGTTTAATTTAATTAAAAGTCAAATTCCCTCACCCATCCTAAAAGCGCTCCTAAAATCACTCCTAGTTGTCCCTTTATTCCCTTTATTTCCAAATAATGATTGACGCCTTTCTAAAACTAAGTTGAGTTAAAATAGGATTGTTCTATAGTTAGACTAGTGTTAAGTAGACTCTAGATACCTTTCTATGCTTACACATTATTTTATGCTTTATTCATTTCTTATTTTAAATTCTAATTTGGTATTTTATGCACACATGTGTATTGTATTACTTCTTTAGATTTATTTCACCTCTCTTAATTTCTTAAATTGGTTTGCCCTTAAACCTATTTTATCTAATTTGTAATTTATCTTTAGTAATCTCACCAGTATTTAGAATGAGTCTTAAATTCAAATAGGATTAGACTTTCATTTGGGGGTTTAAAATTAATAATTCCATTCCTTAATTAATTAATTAAATCTAGCAATGTTTGAAGATTTTACAAGATGTAAAAATTCGCTCAAGGTTTTCTAGGCCACCTAGGTTCAATGGATCAAAATTTTATTTATGTGGCGTTCCCTTCAAGACGCACTCTGTGATCCAAGGGTGTCACTCTCCTTTGATTCAAATTTTAATTGCATGACGTGCTCTTCAAGACACAGTCTGTGCTTCAAGGGTGCCACTCACCTTTGACTGGTTTTGGTAGTTGTCCAAACCTTAGAGTCAATACTCCATTCAGTAAACTTTGTGAGAGACTAAGGTCCTCTAAGGAATAAGGACCCTTCCTTATTGCGCGCCCCTTCGAATCTTCGTGAGTGACTGTCACAGTCTGCCCTCACGACATCGTGGACCTAGGTAATCATTAACCTACAATTCAAGCCATGTCGGGAGTGCTAGTAGGATGTGACAGGGATGCGTCCACACCTCTCCCTGAATATCTGGTTTATGTGCATGGACCCTTTACTCCTTATGTGAGTCAAATTAGAAAACGATCGTCATCCTGCATCCACCAATGAAACACTGTCAATGATCCATAAACAACATCACAATATAATTAATCGTATGTCACATATGAATAAATGAAATACCCAAACCAATACAATCCACTCCCTGACTCGATCTGGAGTCTAAGGAGGTCCATCGATGCCATTGGCATCCACCATCTATCAAGTTTCCTGCACAATCAGGGAAAACTCATCAATAGCATATTTCAATACATAGATATCAAAACAACATAAATCATAATCCATTAAAATCATCACAAGAATCCATAAGCGAAAAGATAACCATATACTATGACCAGATCACTTGCACACGAGTGTCTTCAAAGAATAAGTCAACATCATATGCTCATAAGAGCTGGATGTTACATAATCCTCCTTGTGAGGATCCAAGAACACGCTGACCAATGTGCCTTAATTCACCGTTGCAACCTGTCCCTATAATTGGTCAACTGAAAACAGTCTCTTACATACTGAAAATGCTCATATCCACTGAAAGAAACTAAAAACCAAACCACACGCTGTGCCCAAACAACTCTGCAAAGCCCAAAGAAATGGATTCCCAACCATCAATTTGAAAAAAAAAAATTGGATCTGCACCAGTGTTTTTTTTTCATTGGGCTATGGATTCAATTATCCATGCTAATCTACACCAAACTAAAAACAAACTACTCGGATGCGAGTTTATTCAACCATTCTACTCCATGAACCTGTTGAAATCATGCTGATCATGTGTAGGCGAATTTCCAATGCAACCATGTAATCATTCTACTACCAAACTGATCTTCCTCTTTGTAGGTAAATGAGAAATAATAAAATTTTGTAGCAGAATTTTAATAAGTAATTTGTACTTACTATTGAAATTTGTTTGTAGGACGAATGCTACAGCATTGAAGACCTCTGGGAAAATCATCTCCATGTAATTGGCCATTGAGTCGTGAAAATCACGACAAAACTCCAGCTGATCAGAGGAATAAAGTTGTTGTTGTAACTGCATAGACTGCTTCGCTTCCAAGCTGATTTTTTTCTTCTGCAAATCTGAAAATGAAAAAAATAGGGTCTGCAAACTGTCTTTTTCTTCCTTAATATTTAGATTTGGAATATGCTCCTGATAAAAGCTTCCTTTAAATTCTGCATCATGACAATCACATACCAGTTTGCTACTATAAACTCCAATACTTTCTAATGGAGAAATCTGCTCATCAAAATCATTTTCTAACTTTAAAACATAACTATCAAACATAGGGTTTGATTCCTCAGGGACCATGGATTCAAAGCCTTCATGAAACTGCTGGTCAAACTGCTTCAAATTAGGGACTTCTGGGTCTAAAACTTCATTATCATCATCATATTCATCATAGATAGGCAAATTTTCATAAATATTTGGGATAGAAAAAATCACTTGCAACTGTTGATTATCATCTTGAGCAGAAAATGAATTAGCAGCCTTCAGAACAACAAGGTTATCATGATCATCAGAAGACAACAACTTAATTTCGTCAATTTCAAAAGAAGAAACATCATACTCGATGCATCCTTGTTTTTGTTGGAATGTTCCTTCATGCATTTGATCGGTGCTAACATCCTGAGATTCATTCTCTTGACATATATCTTCATGAATTTCATCAGTAAAGTTTTCCCAATCGCTAGTGCTAAGGATTTTAATTTGTTCACAACAATCATGCAATAGGAGCTCAGTAGGATAAATCCTCTTACAATATGAATAAAAACCAACATGGAAATCCTTTAATGACGAAAGAATAGAAATAGGTAGAGATCAGTACCATTGTCTCGCCTCTCCTTCCAAGGAGCACATAAACATTTTCAGCAATACATCTTCATGATGAATATCAATTTGGTCCATGTATTGATGAAAATCAATCAAGTGTTGTGCATGATAATCGTGATCATATCCTCTTAACCTCAGAAGGTAGTCTCCCCATTCATGCATAGTAGGCACAACATTTGGAAAACTAGGAAGAGAAATCAAATGGAGAAAACCTATGAGCCAAAATGATTTCCATGGCCTTCGACATCCTGGATCAATGGAGTCACCAACATATTCTTCCTTCATGGAGTTGTCGGGTGAATGATGCAATCAGAAAAATGTCCAACTCTTGTTCACCATCAAGAGCTAGAACTGATCGTTGTCATTCACGTAGAGATAAATTCTTCATTCCTCAATCCCCGACAACGACGCCAAAAGATATTAGTCCCTAAAGTTGCACTTGACTGCTAAAGGGAAAGCTAGGGAATCATCAAGTTATTGCAATGAATTTTATAGATAAATGTATATTGGGCTTTGAAATTGGTTTGATGGTTAGATTAAAGGCAATATAAAAATATCAATCTCTAAAATGAAAGAACAAATTCATATCTCAATGGCTTAGTAAATGGCAGTCAATATGATAAATTAGATGGTAGATGTAATACAAAAGAATGAGAAAATATGTAAGCTTTCAATTTTTCCACTCACAAACCTTGATCCCAAATATCATTCAATAAACAAGAGAAAATTTGTACTTAAATACAAATCTGATTATGAACAAGCAAATAGTAAAATATTCACTGGCTTACTCACAAACAAGATACATCAAATGCTTAGCAAAATATTAACATGCATCCAAGTAAGAAAAGATAGGAATATAGACAAGAACATAAATCTAACCATCAAATAACCTTTTCCATTTAGTACTAGAATGAAATAAGTTTTAGTCTTACAATCTAAGACATATTCTCCTAAAAAATGGCCAATGGCTCGTAACCAAACAACCTCTCTTCCCAACCATTGAATTCAATTCTACAACCTCGATCTCCCTTGATGTTGGGCGTTGCTCTGGCTTTGGATAGATAAGGCAATAATAAAGAAAACATGACCCTATTGTAAGCAAGACTTCACGAGATTGAAAATATGAGGATATGGGGGACTTGAAAATCTTGGCGGTTTTCAGAGATTCAATAGAAAATTGACAAAGAGGTTGACAAGATCATGTTAATGATTGCACTACAAGAATGTGTGGATTCTAGTAGTGCCCCTACTATTGGTCAAATGTAAAAATTTCAACAATGTGATGTTGAGAACTAACATTTATCATATGATGATTTACATTATGATCTGTTATGATTGGATATGCATTGGTTATGATGAGTCTATTCCTATAAATAGATATGCTTTCTTCAAGTTTATTATATGATGATTTACATTATGAACTGTTAGGATTGGATATGCATTGGTTATGATGAGTCTATGCCTATCTTGGAGCGATCAACTGGAGGTAAACTACTTACTTTGTCGTTATGGCATTTGTATCATCTATCTATTTAATTGAATCTCCTACCCCTGCCTCTGTTCCAACCACCCAGGAGTTAAGCATGATTGATACTTTAACAAAGTATTGGTCAAGAGGAAAAATAAAGGTTGTCATTCCTATCCTACCTTTTCATGATATTATTGCATTTACAACAGCGCTGCAATTAAATCTCATTACAAAAACAATGAAATTAAAGCATATATTATTATCATAGTGTCTAACAAACCATTCCTTATGTAAATTTTGCAGGTATATGCTAATGTGAGCTATAATGGGCAAGGAATGAATGAATTCATACATCAAAGAACATTATCCATTATTCAACAATTGCATGTGCACTTCCTCTCTGCATGTACAGTTCCTCTCTCAGAAGCATAGCTCGTAGCTCACCTAACTTATGCACTTCCTCTCTGCATGTGCAGTTCCTCTCTCAGAAGCATAGCTAGTATCTCACCTAGCTAGTTAGAAAGGTCATGCACAGGTACAAGGATAGAAGCATGTAGGAGAGTGATAATAAATAACCTTCAACAACATTTATGGGAAACAAATTTGTGATGCAGGTGAGGGCAGTGCCTGTAAATAAGTTATAGCAGTGTAAGTGGCGGTATAATAGTGTAAGAGGTGAGTTGCATGAATGAGGAAGAGGCAGTGACCTCCATACATGGAAACATGTCAATTCACCTCTATTCAATCAATATACATGAATTTAATGACCTGCAAAATTGATATAATGACATGTAGTCATCGTACCTCAGGAAAAGCTTATTATTATGTAATCTAAGTTGGGGAAAATGCTTTTGTGTTAGAGGTTATTTAATGACCTCACAAAGAGCTTATTATGTAAGATTGAAAAAAATACATTGTGTAGGAGCTCGAAAAACAAAACATAGCTTATTATGTAAGATTGAAAAAAACACATTGTGTAGGAGTTTGAAAAACATTGAGAATAGAGAAGCATCGAATAAGACTTCAAATCTATTCTCCAATGAGATTACAAAGAATATACTTTTTTTATTATATAAAAAATGATCAAACTAATACGAAGTCAATGCCAAATGACATGTCATCAAACTTCAAACTAATACGAAATCAATGCCAAATGGAATGCGATAGTCCCTCGCTTCTCTTTGACATGGACTAATAAGAATTACATGAACTTAAAAACTTTATAGTATGATCTAAAATCCTTGAATATTTGAATTTTTATGATTTTATTAGGACATAAATATTTTGTGTTCATATATTATTTTATTAAATAATGAAAGACTTATATTCATATTCATTTTTATTAAATAATGAAATATTTTCATTTATATTTATGGATGTTATCCCATGGATTATCCACATTTTAAAGATTATTTCAAAACTGGTATTATTGTTAATTTTTGTTTAGTTTAAGTAGTTAGTAATAAGACTAATAATAATGAAAAAATTATTAAATAAATTTAAATAATTATTTTATATAGTTTTTATATTAATGTGGAAAATGAAAAACATTTTTTCTTAAAACTTATAACATATACTTTCATTAAATTTTAATTTCAAAATATTTGTAATATTATCAAATTTATTAATTCATAAAAACTATAAAAGATTTAGAAAAACTTTTATCCAATCAATTTTACCATAAAAAAAAGTTTAATTTAATAAAATATAATTTAAAATAATCATCTTAATAAAACTTTATTTTAATTAAAATTTTAAAAACATATTTTTCGAAAATTCCATTAAAAATAAAACAAATATAAATAAAATGATTTATTGAATTTACTTTCTAACACATTTACCTAAACGCCCAATTGTCTTGTTTTTTGTCAGTTATTGATGCACAAAGACCACGAAAAAGTGCACGCCTGAATTGACCGGTCGGTCATCTCAAGTCACCAAACACATCTTTATCCACCATGGCCATTATGTGCCGCTCAATACGGAGTTATTATTCTTCTTTTGGTCACCCACTCTTGACTTTAGATGATTTATGATAAATTAAAATGAAAAAATAATCCAACGACTTGTAAGGCTTCTTGCAATGAAAGTGACACCACCCACTAATTTTCAGTAAATTTGTTGAATTTACTTTCTTCACCTTCACTTACACGCCCATTTCTCTTTCTTTTTCCCAATTCTCGCTCCACAAAGAAGTCACGTCACGACGACCTAGGTCAATACCTCCCGCCCGATACGCACATTTCTCTCTCTTCGATGTTATTGCCTCAAAAATTTATATGAATGTCGTTGAATATATCTGAAACTTTGAAGGATGTTTAGGTTTCAAACTCCCGCCCGATACGCACATTTCTCTCTTTTCGATGTTATTGCCTCACAAATTTATATGAATGTCGTTGAATATATCTGAAACTTTGAAGGATGTTTAGGTTTCAAAGAGAGCACATTTCTGCCTCACAAATATATATATATATATATATATATATATATATATATATATATATATATGAGATCATAACTCAAACTTTGAAGGATGTTTAGGTTTCAAAGAGAGAGAAATGGATCATAAAAGAATTGCTCTCATGATGATGTTCATGTTCGGCAGTCTTTTGCACAATATTTTTGGAACTATTCCCTATAATATTAGTATAATATTAGTGGGTATATTTTTTTGATAGTTTACTTTTATTAAAAAAGCTTACTTAGTGGAGTTCTAGAGAATATAGACTTTCCACCTTTTTTGCATTATTTTTCGGCTCATTTTAATTATTTTTTGGATTTTGTTAGAGTCTTGGTCATGTGTGAATTGTTGGATTTAAGGAAAAAACATTTAGAAGATGAGCTTCCTCGGGACATTGGAAATTTTCAAAACTTAAGAGTGTTAAGTATCAGTTATAATAATTTCTATGGTGGTATTCCTCAATTGATGACAAATCTCACACAGTTACAGGTGTTGGATTTATCCAACAATAAATTCAGTGGAGGAATACCCTCTCATCTTCAGAGACTCTGGGGATTTACAATCAAAGCATCTTCAAATTTTAATGATGAGATTGAACTACCAATCTCAGTACCATTTTCCATTATCATTAAAAGAATTGAGTATACTCTCACATATGTGCTTGCAACAAACACAATAATTGACTTGTCAAACAATAATTTTACAGGAGAAATCCCTGCAAGCATAGGGAGTCTAAGCAGTTTGTGATTGTTGAATTTATCTAAGAACCAATTGGAAGGGCAGATACTCGCATCACTCAATGAGATATCCACTCTGGAACAGTTGGACTTGGCCAAAAATAATTTGATTGGAGAGATTCCTCAAGAACTCTCTAAATTGTCAATGTTGGTGGTTTTTGATGTTTCATTTAATAGCCTATGTGGCCCAATCCCAACTGAGACGCAATTTTCAACTTTAAGTGTAGCATCATTTCAAAAAAATAAGTGCTTACACTAGTGTCCTTTAAATCCATGCAATGAAAAGAAAACACCAATGAGAGAAGACAATAGTGGTATGAATAATAATATCAAGGTGGGATGGCTAAGTCATTTGGATGAAAAAATGTCATTATTAACATTAGATATGGGAGTTGGGATTGGATTTGGGGGAGTGATTGCTATGTTCATAATGTGGGAAAGAGCTAAACATTGGGTGTTGGGTTTACCTTACAAAAAAATCACAAGATTTCTATAGAAAATATTGATTCCCTACATAAGAATAGTATTAATATGTTTTATTTTTTATTTTCTTATTTCAAAATAATGGTAAATAAAATAATTTACAACATGTATAAAATAATGAGAGAGGTCATGTTTTTTTTTGTGTGAAAGATAATGATAGAAAAAAAATGCAAATATAACTATTAAAATATAAAAACATTTCATTTCTTTTTTAAATAAAAACCCAAAAATATATAAATATAAAATTAATAAATTTAAATTTAAAACAATATTTCATTCTTCATATAAATGAAGAATATCTCTTGAAATAAAGAATCAATATCATTGTAATGTAATATTTCGTCGTCCCCGAGGTGTAGGACAGTCGGTGATGGAGTGTGTTGTTAAGCCACTCCGTGATGTTAAAGTCACCGGTTCGAAACCTGCGGGGACAAAAAATCCAACTATGTTAAGGGTTGGTGTGGCTCAGGCCGGGTGCGATCCCCGGGTGATTTTGACGGCTTAGATGCCCCTGAGTCACGGTTTCTCAAGCCACAGGTTAATCGCAGGTCCTGCACAAATTAACAAACAAAAAAAAAATGTAATATTTCGTCATTATTACTTTAGAAGTTATCATTTGCTAAATTTGATTGGTTATCTATAAAGATGCAAACAATAAATTCAATTTAAAAATTTATATAATAATTTTTGAACATGTGTTATGTTACTTATATTTAATTTTAAAATATATTTAATAAATTTTGAAAAAAAAATTATTTATGGATTTGATTTTAAAATTTATCTATTTTTATAATTAAAAGTTGTCCATTAACTTCACATCAATGTTATATTTTTTAACTTAATTGAAAAATTTATATACTTTTAGATTTAATTTTAAAACATATTTAATAAATTTGAGCAAATTATGGTTTACGAATTCAATTTTAAAAAAAAAAAAATTATATTTAAAAGTTATCTATTAAATTTTAACTTCACATCAATGTTATATATTTTTAATTTAATTGTAAAATTTATATACTTTTAGATTTAATTTTAAAATATATTTAATAAATTTGAGCAAATTATGGTTTACGGATTCAATTTTAAATTTATCTATTTGTATATTTAAAAGTTATCTATTAAATTTAGACCAAAATTTATTTTTTAATTTAATTGTAAAATTTATATACTTTTGATATTTATAATTTAGTGAATTATTACTCATATTTTCAATTAAAAAGATAGAAATTATACAAGTTAATTTGTTTATTTTAGATTAATTAATGATACAAAATTATAAAAATTAATTTATTTTAGATTTATAAAGGGGATAAGTTTATGTTTTTAATATAATTTTTTTTAACATTAATTTTATAAGTTTTATGTAAGTTGTGTATAGATATTTTTTTATTTATTCAAATTAGATGAAATAGTCTTTTATTGTATTCAAATAAGTGAAGTGCATTTAACAACTTAATGTAAGAGGATGTATGAAATTTAGTATAAGTAAGATGTGTGATTCATATATAAGTCAACCTAATATAATATTTACAAATAATTAAAAACAATTACAATTCAACATAAATGAGTCGTTTCATTTCATTTGATATCAAAATATAATGTAAACACGAAAATTAAGAAAATAATATTGAATATTAATATACATATATACAAAATAATGTAGATCTATTTTAATTGGAAATCTTTTAAGCATGAAGAGGATCTACCAATTTTTTTTTTTATTCATCTTTATATCTAATAGATTTGGAGTTAAAATAAATCTATGTTAATTTGCTTTTCAATGATAATAGATTAAATTAGAATATAATTTTGTTCTTCATTAAAGTTATAACAAAAGATTATGCATTTCTTTTTTATTCATCTCCATATCTAATATATTATAATAAATCTATATTGATTTGCTTTTCAATGATAATAGATTAAATTAAAATATAATTTTGTTCCTCATTAAAGTTATAACAAAAAGTTATATATTCTAGATACATAGCTAATATTTCAAATTATAATTTTTTACATCTTTGTGAATTGAATGTAAATCTTATAATTGATTAAAGAGGTCATGAAAACCAAGCACACATAACCTTATAGATTCATGAACTAAACACCCATTTTAAATTTGTAAACTATAACTAATAACACAAAAATATTCTTAAAAAATTGCAAACAATAACTAATAACTTTGTAAACTATAACTAATAACCCAAAAACATTCTCAAAAAATGCAAACAATAACTAATAACACATGGCAATAAAGAGAATTACTAAAATAACTAGTAGCAAGCCAAGCCAACATATTATATAGATAATTCTAATACATATTTAAAAATCATTAATTTGTATCATATTTGATAACTCTTTCATCTACCTAATAGTGACATATATGATGTTAACTAATATTAAAAATATGGTAAAGAGTGGATACAAAACTAGGGTAAGTCTCATTGTATAATGTTGAACATATGTTTAAGAGTAGCCCGATTTTCATTTATAAGAGATCTAAAATAATTTAGATTTAAAATATGTTTTGATTTTAATTTTTTATACTATTTATATGAAAAATGAAAAAAAACAAAAACAAATAGAAAATAATTCAAACCCTATAATAATAATACTCAAAATATGATTTAAGATGCAATCTTTTCACAATAAAGGAATAATATATTTTTACATAAAATTTATATTTGTGAATTTGAGTATATGATCTAAACATAACAATATTATAGTAAAAAGTTGATAAGTTGTGAGATTTCAAAATTATAGTAAGTATGTAAATAAAATTAATAATTATATAATCAAATGGTTAGTTTTATCATTTGTCATTAATGTTGTTATGTATTTGGCTAGTTTTATATTGGTATGTAAGGCACATTAATATATGCAAGCAAGTTTATTAGAAATGCAATTAATAAAATTGGGGAAGCATCTCTAGGGTTTTCCCACAAGATTTTTCTTGGAAAAAAATAATATTATATAAATAATAATTGGCATACAATATAGTAAATTGCATTTTAACTCAATATATTTGACCACTTACAAATGTAACATGACCACTTACTACTAAAACACCTTATAATCTATATTATACAATATAAAGGTCCTCATCCACTCATTCATATATTGTATACTTAAAAACTTCAATTTCTTATCATGTTAATTACATTCAAAAAGAAATAAAATGTTCTAAACTTTCTATGCATATGTAACATTGAAACTATAATTAATTAAACATCTAACCCAAAAACAACTACATTAAAATCACACATTTCATAAATATTATTAGACTGTCTGCAAATAAAAAAAATTAATTATATAGAATAGAATAAATACACATATAAACCAACTTCTTTATATCATTGTAAAATTTGCAAGTCTCTTGTAATTATTTATTGTTTTGTTAATCCTAATTTTTTATCCTTGCCTTTTGGATGACTATAATTATCAACATAATCCCTCAATTTCCCATTTCTACCTTGTCATTATAAAGCCCATATTTCTCATAAATGTGTCATTATCCCGTTTTGTTCTCAACCTTTCATTATCATTGTAGGTTAATTTTACATTCAAATATCATAGTTTTGATTTGTTCATAGATCACAAGGCTTGTTATCATATTAATTATTATTATTATTTTTAATATCATAAAGCATAGTAAATAAACATTACATATTATAAAGATATGTTTATATCATTAACGTATATTTAATACTATTTGTGGACTTGTCATTGGTGTTGGAGAGTGTTTTTGTTTGTTAGTGTTGATCTACATCAAATTGTTGGAACATGATCTTCAATGCATTAGAAAGTTTGGCATATGGCGATGTATTAAAAAAACCTCGCGCACAAGTGTAGAGTGCTAGTGCTTATGGAAATCTTAAGTGTTGCACTATGGCTATCACTCAAATCAGTTATCCTCCTTGGTCAACAATGTTCCACATTGAGTGTCCCCTCTACATCTTATGTTCTTTATCTTTCAAATTAGAAAACTTACACAATATTTTCTCCAAGGAAATCCATTTAGATTATGTAAGGTATTGTCCACCTTAACAATTATAAATATTGGAATCACCTTGTTACACATCTAATTGGTTCAATGTTCTATGACCTTTTAGTTTTTTATTCATGAATTATACTTTGGATTAAATAAGGGAGATTCGTGAGTAAACCAATATCATATCATGTGGATTCATATTGGGGGGGTTAAAAATAGTTAAATAATAATTCAATATATTAGATGTTATTACGGGGTTTGGGGGGCTGTATATCTGGGGTGTCAGGTGCAGGTGGGAGTCTCCATGATCTCAGAGGAACCAATATCCCCTATTATGCTTGGGGATTAGGTACATATTCCAATAATGTCGCAAAAGACTATGCTATCTACATGTAATGGCCATTCTATTGAACAAATATAAATACAGAAATGACCTAAAGAAAATTAACAATTGAGATAATTGTTGGGTATGTGTTATATTATTTTCATAGTTAGAAAGAGTGTTTA
>JASDQU011100791.1:19620-50691 GCA_032191745.1 Picea mariana | reverse complement strand
AGATGTGGGTGAAGGGGACCCCGCTGCATTTTATTGTTGATAGCGAAAGCCAGAAGAACCTCATCTCAACAGAGGTTGTCAAACAGTTAGGATTGTCGACAACACCACACCCGCAACCATACAACATAGGGTGGCTTCCCCAAGGACGAGATCTTTGTGTCAGCCAACAGTGTCGCTTGTCATACAGCATCCAACCCTTCAAGGACGAGGTATTATGTGATGTTTCCCCACTGGATGTCTGTGATGTTCTCTTGGGCCAACCATATATGTGGAAGCGCCATGTTATTTATGAGTCTCAACCTGATAGTGTCATTGTCACTTTGGGGGGTCATCTCTACAGAATACATGAGGTAGTTCCCACTACTATTCCACTTTAAAAGTTCCACAAATTAGTATCTCATACTGCAAAATTTAGCTTCTTCACAATCTGTTCAAAAGGAGAATAGAAGGACACTGCAACCACTACAGCCTCGCCCCAAGCACCTTCTATCCAACAGAAGCAAGTCGACAAGGCTGTAGAAAAGCGCAAAGATTCATGTATCTCAACTTTTTGTACAGCCTCAGCCTCAACAGGTTCGTGACAGACTTCCCCAAATTGAGCAACGCAATGTCTCTAGCAAGGCAAGCAGCTCACCAAGATGCAGATTCAACAAACACTTTTCCCTCTCCCCCAGGAACTCAAAGCAATGGAGACCATTGATTCCTAAGGAGGGAGGATTGATCCATATGGATATTGGTGGCCACCCACCTTTTCCAACTTGCCCAAAATAGTTTTCTGGCAATTCTGGCAATTTACTATTTTTAGCAGTTTTAACTTCTTGGGCCATTTTGAGGGCCCAAATGAAGGTTTTTCTGGATCGAGATTCTCAATGATATCCTATGGCATTATTGAGGCCCAAAAATGAATCTCCTCACTGATACTTTTCCAACGAGCTATCATACGCCTAAAACGGAGATCGTATGCAAAAGTTACGACCCCAGGAAGTTAATGTACTAACTTACCCAAACGGGGCCCACATGACTTTTGGCGCTTCATCTCCTAGGGTTAGGTTTTTGGATGTCAAGGGTTTTTGGAATTCTGGTTTATTGTAAAAATGCCTTCAGAGCCTCATTGTAATTATCTTCTTGCGAATGTGAGTAGCCGTCACATCTCTTCTCAGAGATAAGCTGCCACCATTCTAGCGAGTCTTTCACTCTGTATTTTTACAGTCTCTATACATGTCTTTCAGTAATAGAAATCGTGTATTAATGTATATATGTGTTTATGGTTGCATCTATGATACATTTATGTTATATTATTGAATATCTGTGATATCTCTGTGCATTTCTTTATTATATCTCCGCTCTCATTTCGTGCCGAAAATAATCCGGATCAACCAATTAGTCGGTCGGAATCCACACAAAAAACAAATTTGTGTGGCTTTAAGCGGATACGAAAATAACGCAAATGTATGAAAATGGCCCTTAAATGTGTCGGGTGATCTTGGCGATGCATGGAATGCATCAATAGATCACCAATATAGGGTTGCACAATGTGCTTAATATCATGGAAAGCATAAGACATAGCACGCTGAAAAGTTGCGCCAGCATTATTGAGACCAAAGGGTAATTTCCGGTAGGCAAAGGTCCCCCAAGGGAAAATAAAAGTAGTCTTGTGTTGGTCCATGGGTAAAATATTAATTTGATTATAGCTGAAGAAACCATCCATGAGGGAGAAGATTCCATTTCTGGCGCAGTCGTCAATGATCTGGTCAACGAAAGGGGTTGGGTAATTGTCCTTAGGACAAGATTTATTTATGTCCCTATAATCTACACAAACACAGATGGTACCTTGTTTCTCATTTACCAGAACTAGATTGGATACCCAATCAGTCAAAGCCATGGGATAGATAAAGCCAGCTTTAAGAATTTTTTCAACTTCAAGCTTGATAGAAGCGACTTTGCATGGGTGGAATGGGAGAAGTCTATGTCAAATGGGTTTGGCATCCGTGTATGTCTTAATTTCATGTACAATGATATTAGGATCGATACTTGGCATCTCTTCGTAACTCCAGGTGAAAACATCGCAAAATTCTTGGAAAAGGGCTTTATTCTCATGAACCTCAGCAATAGAACATGAGGCTCCAATATGAACATTCTCCACTACTCCGGGTTTAATGTATATGTCAAGAGGGATGGTAGGTGAAATGTTTCTCAAGTTACTTTCATCATGTGAGGACTCAGGAACTAAGGAAATGAAAACAATGGTCAACGGAGTCGAAATCCGTTGGTAACTCTCTATGATGTCACATTCTAGGAAGAGAATGGAGCGATGATGCCTATCGTCCCAGGGAGTTTCTTCCATAGACATGACTAACATGATCATCTCATCCATGGGAAAAATCACGTGAAACAAATCAGGAGATGAATCAGAGGGAGAGGGAGAGGAGGGGTTTCACGAGGAGTGGTGGATATCATGTTAATAGAGGCAACAAAAGGAGGGGGAATATCGGGTGGTGGGATTGGAAATGTACCCATCAAAGTTGAATATTTAAAAATACCCACTTTGACATTCTCGTAACCAGAGGGTGTCTTCAAGATAAAGGGAATGTTTCTGTTACATGAATCAGAATTAAAGAATGCCAGTTGGTCAACAGTAATGACCTTTCATTGGTGCGAGAAACATAACACATGGAAAATGGTAGATACAACTGCATGCATGGAATCGATCCAACTACGACCAAGTAAAAGGTTATAATCAAGAGGTGCATCGAAGACCTCAACCTCGACATTGACCGATTTACCTTCCAACGTAATAGACAATGACGGAAGAACATCGTAGGGTTTAAAGTATGTACCATTGAAGGCCTTAAGTGTGTTGTGTGATTCGGTGAGGGTAGGAGAGCCAATGGATTTCCAACAGGTAACGGACATAACAAAAGTCGAGGCTCTTTCATCAATAACAATTCTACATATATTCTTGTTTTCAACAACAAATTGGATCTGAAATGCTAATTGAGGAGGGATCCTTGGAACGTGATCTTCCAAGTCAAAGATTATTAAATTAGTATCTGTGGGATCAATTCCACCGATGGCCTTTAACAGTGCCTTCCATTGAGAAGGGAAACTTTGAAGGACTTCGAGAGCTAACATCACAGAGGGTGCTTGCACAAGGTCTTCTACAATACTGTAGTTTTGTGTAGCACGTGCATGAAGATTGAACGTAGAATTTTGAACGACGCCCTTGGGAGGAGGGTGAAGGAATGTATTGAGACCCAGTCTTTCAATATGAGGAGGAATGTTTGGAGGTGAAGTTGAAGGAGAAGGTTGAACCAACAAAGGTGGTGTATCATCAACTTTCTCTTTTGACGAAGAGTAATCCTTGGCTCGAGTTGCGATTGAGACTTCATTCTTTTTAGAGTCACCAATACACATAAGGAGATAAGAAGAGGTAGAAGGGGTAGCTTGGTCATGAATGACCAGTTGGGCTTGCTGCTGAGTAGGGAAAGGTAGGGAAAAAATGATAGGTGTAGAAGTTTTCCCGTTCCCTTGGAGGAACTTAGTAACTTTAACACGTCTTGGACAATATTTCGTGTAATGATCTTCACCACAAATAAGAGAGGGGTAACGCGGCTTACGGTTATCTTTCTCATCGTGGTTTGTGTTTTGGATTTATCAAATTGTGGATTGTTATTCTTTTCCTCCTTGTTCTTACCCTTTCCTTTCTTTTTATTTTGATTCTTTCCGGTAGGCGTGGATTGAACAAAATTAACCTCGACAGTCTTACTAGTGGAAGGAGTATGAGTAGGAGTGTTTGGTGTATTAGAATTACTGGATTTGGGATTGGTGTGACTGATGTGTGTCAACTGGGTCTCTGCATGGAAGGTGCCAATCACACCATCAACAACATGAGAAGTTGTTGTATGTTTTGGGGTAGGTTTTGTGGAAGGATGAGGAGCATCAGGGATCAAATCGTAAAGTGTTCTCGTTTGTGAATAAACAAGATCGAGATATTGAGCACGACTAATCGTCTACTCTTTGGTGACAACACCACCCATAGTGACATCATGAGCGATAGGTCCAATGAGCGATTTGGTAAACACTCAGCCAATAGTTGATTAGGAAAGGGAACTTTGATTAGATGTATTCTCCTCCTCCACTCATGGATGTGATCAGAAATATGAGTGGATGAGGATTTCTTGAAATAACTCAAAATTTTGGTTCCTGTCTCGTATCAAATCGGCAACTGATAATGTGTCAAAAATTCCATGGCTAGGGTGTTAAAGTCATTAAAGAAACCTCGTGGTAACACGATGTACCATTTTTCTGTCGAACCCATGAGGGTCCCTTGGAAAAGTCATAATATGATGGAGTCATCCATCAAGGAGTTGGATGAACACCACAAATTAAAATTCATAACATGATTGTTAGGACATTCTCCTGCTCAACTGTCAAATTTAGGAATGTTGAACGGTAAATTGGTCAGTATGATAGGACAATAAGGAGAATGTAAGATAAGATCATTTAGAATCCTAGATAGATAAGTTAAATCCAAAGTGGCTAGGAAAGGAAACTATCGGTTCACTTGTGGAAACTGGTAGTTTTGAGGGGGAAGTCCCATAGGTATACTAGTGGGACTGTAAGAAGTCTGCAAATAAGGAGACAATCCAAACATATTCGGTTGTGGAGGATTTTGAGGCATATAACCCCTAGGGTTGGGTTGATTAGGGATGTTCCCTTAGAAAGGGACACTAGTTTGGACGTTTTGACCCCAAGTGGGATTCAAAGAGCCTGAATACGATTGACTAAGATTAGGGGGTACAAAAGAGTTGACTTGAGGATGTTTCCCCCCAGACAGTTGTAGATTTTGTTGGAAAGGAAGAGTCCAAGGTATAGATTTTACCACAAGTGATTTCTATCCATATGGTGGGTTATGGACTCCAACCTGAGGTTGCGCCCCAAGTTGAGGTTGTGCCCCAATCTAAGGTTGAATCCCAAATTGAGGTTTCCCCCTGGCTTGAGGTTGACCTCCAAAAGGAATCTCGAAACTAGAAGTGAACAAAATACTGGTGCCTCCAATTGGATTGGAGCCACTAGGGCCAGATCCTCCAAGCAAAGGTGGGAGAGGAACATAAGGCCCTCCAGAGTGAACCTGGGCAGGTGTAGGAACAAAGCTAGCAACATCATTATACCCAGGAGGAACAAAGAGTCCATAACCTCCGGATGGAACCTAGGTAGGGATAGGAATGGAAGTATTCAAAGCTCTATACCCAGGGGGAAGTGTTGGATTTGGTCTATATGGAAGTGGTGTTTGAATCAGAGCTTGGGAGATAACCACATTTCTAGTAGCAATTATGGTAGCATGCAAAACCATAGTAGAGTGGGCCATTTGGAGAGTAGGAATCGAGTGAGAACCAATCAACAATTGGTCTGAAATGGTGGTGACACTACTGGTAGTACCAGTAAAATGGTTTAAAGGTACTGTATAGGTAACAAACGTCTCAGGCACTTGCGATGCTATAGGTCGATCAAGACACGCTCCTAGGTTACTGTACAGATCACGTACTATCAAAGGGATGGAACTAGGAATGGAAGTTCCAGCAGTGTGAGCTAGGTTCCTAAATGATTCACCATGAAAAAGTGGATCTTCTACTCTAGATCCTACATTGGGTCCAGTAGGTACTTCAAGATTTTCGTCAACAACAATTTCTCTGGATGAGTTCATGCAAAGAATAAGTGGATTTCGTCAAACACTCAATGCCAAATTGACAAGTAGGCGGAAAGCCTCTAAGGAGTCCGAAAAAATTTGAAATCCTTCTAAAGAGTGTGTGCTTCAAACCTCAAAAGCTATTTCGTTGTTTACCACTCTCTCGGGATAGCCTTCTGGTGAGTTAGGAGGCAAAGGTTGGTAACTCTCTATATCTTATGGGGGTATCCCTTGCATCCTATGTGAATGACGAAGGCCGATGTTTCTCAAGCTAAGAAAAGAACAAAATAAATCTATGGTTAGCTAGAGGGAACAAACAACACTCACTAATAAAATCTAGGAATCAAACCAAGCAAACAAACCTTCTTATTTCAAAGTCACTAGTTGGTGATGAAATCCAACATCGCGAAATCAAGACAAGAAGGGGATGGGATAAGAGGGTGGAAAAGTTACATTGACAACCTACTTAATGGACTTACACCCTGGTGCAAGCTCCCACACATAATCGTGGGTATACCCTCCAAGGAGCCTGAGTGAGTTTGTCCAACATTGATTCCAGGTACCATGAAGACTTTCCCCTCCACAGTCACCTTATGTAAAGACCATAAAGATATAGGCTACTAAGGTTACCAACTACAAAAGTGATGCCTGGGGAAACAGTCGACAGTCTGATCCACGCACAAAGGAAGGGTATCTAGCCTGAAATCAACTTGAGAGGCTTCCACTCATCATTGTGGGTATACCTTCAAGCGACCCCCATAATACACACAATCTTTACACTAAGACCAATAAAGCAGGGTGAGTAACTCTGCCAGTATTAATGTGACCTAGTAATTGACCCTTGTGTTAGAAGGGTTTCCCAGGACAAAATGTAGCAATTGGATTTGAACTCTCCCTATCACAAGATGTTATTGTGTGCTTTGATGCTTTGGAGAGTGTGCCTCACAACCTATTCCAAAGCGCTATCCTAGCTAATGTTGGTGAAAAAGATCCCTAGAAAATAAAAGTTACTAATCAATTTTAAATTAGCGTTGTATTTTAGAAGCTATTGTTTACTCAAGAGGGAGGTGGAAGAGAAACTAGTGAAGTTGCGACCTTGACCCAATAAAATGCAAAAAGAGATGAATGTGCAATTTCCAATTCGATGAACTCTAGTTATAGTAGGGGGAAGGTATTTCTTTTGAAGTACAACAAGCTACAAATTGCAATTCCTTAATTCCAAATTAACACAATTCCAAACAATCATGAACTACAAATTTTCCAATTTCTTCTCTTAAAAATATTTTAAATGTAAAAATTTTCTTATGGGAGATTACTAAAAGAATAAATGAATTCAATGCTTTCTTTCCAAGACAAAATTAGAGATGTGGTAACGGAAAGAAAATTTAATCCAAGAAAATCAAGACATTCTCAACACAATTCCCAAATCAAATTCGTAATATAAACAAAAACAAAAAAGACAAGAACACCTTTTGACAAAAGAAAGAAAAAAGTGTTTCTTAATCAACAAACAACCTGACAAACAAAATAAATCCAAAACTTCAAGACAAACCAAAAACCCTTTGTCAAACAAGCACCTAGATGAATATCTGAGATTATATCCTTGTGACAATAAGCATGAGCAAAAACTAGAAAAATGCAACGAAGGACTTTCAATCACTGAAAACCAACCACTAGCAAGCTTTAAACTCAAGAATAATTCAAACATGGGCATAAGAAGTTCACCCTAGGCTTCTAAGGCAAATCTGGGTGGTAAAAGACAAAATGACTTAGTCCATCAAAATCTACAGGAGTCATCGCAGGCTGGGTATGGGACATAGTGCAACATCTCAGGGTCGTTGCAGACCACTGGCAGAGCAGAGTGCGATGTCATCACACTGGATTGGCTAAGCAGAGGGTGACATCTTAGGGTCATCGTAGGATTTCAGTAAGGTATAGTGGGATGACCTCTGTAAATTTGAAAAATTTGGAAGAAAGACAAAAAATCTATAGGAACTTCTAAACCCAGGGAGTCTAAATGGATCACCCAAAGACTCAGAGAATGAAAATTATCAGAGGAAGGCAGGCTAAAGTAAAATGGAAAGAAAAAAATCAGAAGGAGGTCGTATCCCTAGTATGGTTGCCAATTTTGTTATGGGACTTATCAGTCAATGCAGACATAAATAGATCTCCCTAGATCCACCTAGATCTAGAACAAAACAAGACATGATAGAACACTTTCCCTAAGCTCTAATCATTGAGTTTTACTATCTAGCAAGATATGGGCAACATACCATTTAAAAATCACTTCCTCTCGCTGTTTTCATCTTAGCTCCACTTCGGTGCTCCTGTGATATTAGATCTGCAAGGGAACATAAACCAACCAAAGTGAAACCAACATAGAATGCTCAAAGAGAACTTATGCATGTGATCAAGGAATCATACAATAAAACGAGATAAGTTTTATGGGAAAGAAACATATCATTGTTTCATATTAAAATGAAAGTGGAGATTACAACCAAAGACTTGATGTTGCAAGGTCCCCTTCTGATGACCCTTTGCTCCAACACACACACTTTCTCCAATATTGAATGAAGAAGATCCACAACGACTTGATGAACTAAAATGAGGCTCTCAAGAATGATCCAATGCATAATTCTCCATACAATCTTAGCCAATTTAACCCTCAATAATCTTACTTTCTTGCTTAACCTTTTCCATGAGAAATCCCTATTTATATAGGGGAAAGAGAGATGGTTAAAGAGATTAGGATGATCCCACCAAATCAGAGAAGTGAGTAGGATCCCAACCATATGGATTCCACCTCATCTTCTAGAAGATCCCCTTCTAGAACTTTTGTGAAGCTCGACTTTCTCCTAGACTTTTGACATCATCACACCCCAGTTATAGGGAAGCTTGCAAAGACATCGCAAACAATTTTTAGGATAGAGTGCGATGACCAGGCATTGTCGCACCCCATTTATGATGCATCCTGTGATGACCCTCTTTAATAAGGTTTTTGATAAGAGAAAATCAGTCACTTTCCTCACGAAGACAGGCTATTTTTTGGAACATGTACACATGTTGTCAATGGACCACTAAGATGACCAAAATAATGTGTAACAAACATGCAACCAATGCATTATTTATAATCATAATATCAACATATTATAGAAAGAATACACATGCTAACTTTCTAGCATGTCATCATGTCATCACCGCAAGCTCCCGCATGTCATCATAAAACATTTTATCATAAAGAATTCCATGTAATTCATTATGGTAAGAAATCTAACCTCAACATATCTTTATCAAGATATAACATTGCATCAACATAATTGATGGAACCACATGTTATCACAACATCATAGAATAACATTATGGAAATGGTAATCATCTAAACACAAATCACATGCAGGGTAAATAAATATCATGATTCATCAATAAAATCAAATTCACTAGCTTGCATAAATAACTTTTATTTCTAAGCACTATTTATCATCAAAATATCTATCTAGCACATGGATCCACTAAGTTAAGGATCATCAGTAATTAATTTGAAGTATGACAACAACAACAAATAAAATTAATCTCAACTAACAACTAGTCATAATTCTTCCAAAACCCTTATGCATATGTCTAAGTTAAGTTAGTCAGTCTTGTTTAACTCGAAAATAAATTAATAAAATAGATAAGGAAATACATGTAGTGTTTGCATCCTCCCAGGTAGCTGACACTGGGCTATATTGGTCCCATTGGACCTTGACTTGATCATTATCTTGGTTCCTCAACCGACGAACCCTATGGTATAGTATAGAGAATGGTTCAACCTAGAGAGCTCCCTCCTTAGAAACTTGCAAACCCTCAAATTTCAACACATGGGATGGGTCAAGTACATAATGTCTAAGTACTAAAACATAAAACATTCCATGCATATTTCTTAGATGGTATGGCGGCTATAGTTTATAAGAAATTGGCCCGATTCTTTTCAGCATCTTAAATGGTCCCAGAAACCTAGGAGATAACTTTGTTCCTTTACCAAACCTAAAGGAACTCTTGGAGGGTCTCACTCTAAAAAAAAATTGGTTACCTTCCTTTTATTTTTCTTCATTTCTCTTAGCATCTACATAACTTTTGTGTCAGTCCCTAGCTTTTGTCAACATTTTATTTACTATAACCATTTTCTTTTCCATTTCTTGAAGCATGCCAGGTCCTAATATGAACCCATCCTATAAATGATACCAACTTAATGGCGTACAACATGTTATTCCATATAGAAATTCATATGAAGCATCCTTAATGGAATTGTGATAACTATTGTTATAGGAAAATTCCACTAAGGGAAGATATTTCTCTCACTCACTTTGTTTTTCCATGACATACATTCTCAAAATGTCCTCAAGTATTTGGTTTACTCTTTCTATTTTCCTATCTGTCTCTGGATAGTCTGCGGTACTATTGTTGAGTTATGTTCCCATAGAATTTAGGAGGCTTTTCCAAAACCTAGAAGTAAATCATGAGTCTATGTCTGATATGATTTTTTGAAGCACCCTATGCAGGTGAATTATCTCTTTTAGAAAAACTTGAGCGATGGATGATGCCTAAAAGGTGCTCTTAAAAAGAATGAAGTGAGGACTTTTGGTTAGTTTCTCAACAACTATGATAATGCAGTCATGTCTCTGGGAGGTCATAGATAATCCTACCACAAAATCCATTGAAACAACTTCACACTTAGTTTTTAGTATATCATGGGGTTATAGTAGACTTGCAGGTGGGCGATGCTCTTCTTTAACTTGTTGACATTCCAAACAACAAGTGACAAAATGTGTAATATATTTTCTCATCCCTACCCAAAAGAATAACCTTTTCAACTATGCAGGCATTTTCCTTAATCTCATATGTGCATCATAAGGGGCTCGGTTGGCTTCCTCCATTACCAATATCTTAAGGTATTCATTATTTAGCACATACATCTTACCTCTAAATTGTAATAACCCATCATTCTCTAAGGTGTACCCTTCCTTTCATATCCCACTAGTACTCCCTTGTATAAAGTAAATTTTATTCATTCATAATGATGGTCTTCTATAAGGTTGCTTGATATCTGGTCTCTTAAGTCTATTCTGAATGACAACACCAAATGAACTCCAGGTATTCTACTTAAAGCGCTCGTAACCCTATTTTCCTTTCCTTTTATGTAGGATACCTTGAAATCGTATTCACTAAACAAATCGCTCCAACATCATTGTTAGTCATTAAGGTCCTTTTGGGTGAGAATGTATCCAAGGCTAGACTTGTGATCTATCTTTAGTTCAACCTGACGTCCCATTAGATAATGTCTCAAGAGTTTTAGAGCCATTATAACTGCATCCAACTCCATATCATGAGTGGAATAATTGACTTTGTGGTTCCTAAGTTTACATGAAGCATCAGAAATAATCCATACTTCTTGCAACAAAACCACTTGCAAGCCTTCCCCTTATGTATTTGTGCATAAAAAAAAGTCTTTGTCCATGTCAAGTACTCTTAATATTGGGGTAGTGGTCAATCAGAATTTCATCTCGACAAATGATTCCTCACACTCATTGGTCCATACAAATTTAGCACTCATGTTTTGTAGGGTTGTGATGGGACAAACGATTCAAGAGAATCCTTCCACAAATCTTCTATAATAACCTGCTAGTCCCATAAAGTTGCATACTTCTTTAGTAGTTTTAGGAGCTAGCCAATCAATTATAGTTTCAATTTTACTACGATCTACTGAAATACCCTTTCCACTAATGGTATGTCCTAGATATTGGATTTAATTTTGGAAGAAAGAACATATATCTATTTTCCCATACAACTAATTCTCTTTGAGGTGTTGAAGTACCAACCTTAAGTGCTCCTAATGCTCCCATTCATTTTAGGAGTAAATCAGGATGTCGTCTAAGAATGCTTGAACAAAATGGTCCAAGTATTTTTGGAACATTATATTCATCAAGTTCATGAATTTTGTTGGGGCATTGGTCAATCCAAATGGTACTACAATAAATTCATAGTGATCAAATCTTGTTCTAAATGCAATCTTTGGTATGTCCTCCTCCTTAATTCTTAGCTGGTAGTATCATGACCTCATTTCTATCTTGGAAAATATATATGCCCCCTTTAGTTGGTCAAAGAGGTCATCAATGCGAGATAAGGGGTGCATGTTCCTGATGGTCTCTTTGTTCGGATCATGATAATCAATGCATAACCTATTTTTTCCATCTTTCTTCTTCATAAATATCATTGGTTACCCCCAAGGTGATACACTAGGTATAATCAATCCTTGATTGAGAAGTTCCTAGAGTTTCATACCTAACTCATTAAGTTCTTGAACGATCATTTAATAAGGTGTTTTAGATATGGGTTTTGTCCTAGGTTTCAAGGAAATGGTAAATCAATTTCTCGTACATGAGGCAAAGCTAGAAACTCTGGAGGAAATAATCTACACATTCATAAATTATTGGATGTAGCTTATTAGAAGGGTTTTCATCTTCACTATTCATCTAAACTAAATAAATCCTACACCCTTTCCTCCTACACTTTTTAACTTTCTTGATTGAAATGAGTTGTAAGGTAGATTCTCACTTAATTCTCTCAATCCCTACAGATTCCCCTTGATCAATTTGGAAGAAAATCCTCTTTTTGTAGCAGTCCACCAAGGTTCAATGGGATTCAAGCCAATCCATTCATACAATTAAAAAAAAATCACAAACTGATCTTAGAATTGTTTACAGCTACAATTCAATTACTTCTATTAATCCAACTATCAATTGGAATGAACTCATCATTACATACACATGTATTATTAGTCACACAGACTTTTCATAATGCAACAGTTACTAAGATAACAATCAATGTGCCAATACCCATAGCCACATATACACAATGCATCCATGCATTGACTACATAATACCACATAACTATGTCATGCATTCCACCACGATGAGTTGTAAGGTCTGGCCAATGCCTCAACACATCATCCACACACTTCCTACTGCTTGCCTGACTATTTGGATACCTTCCTTTTCAACCCAAACACAACACCAAGAATATAATTCTTAAGTGTTCTTCAGTGTCGGCAAATTGGTTGCATTCCAAACATCATATGTACAGTAGATACCATTGAGCACTCACATCATGCTATAGCCTTTCCATATCCAACCATATTATGGTCTCACACATGACTAGCTCTATGGATATTCATTGTTATAGAAGGAGTATGTCTCCTCACTTGACCTGGTTATGATCCCATAACCAAACATAACATAATATGCAACAAACATTTATCTAAATGTATTTTAACACCAACAACATTTACATACTCTAGGCCTTTGTCCATTGCATATCAATTTAAATATTGAAATTTAACTAAGGGAATTTTTACCTCAATCCCCTTTAACATGTATGCATCAACAACAACTAACTGCATACCTGCCTAGTTTTTACCAACCTACTTGTTTCTATCTGACCAATTGATATTTGTAGAAGCTCAGAGACTTCCTCCTTCATCATTTTGATCACCATTCCTGCCACCCTCATGGGTCTTCACCTCGATGGAAATCATAAGCACCAACAACATCCACACATTTAACCCTACTGTATCATTTTTCTTAAATACATAATCCATCATTAGTCACACTCAATCATTATCTCATAATAATAGACTATTATAAGTTCACAAGCATGTTATATGCATATCCAAGCATGTACATATGCAAAATTACACCTCCATATGCACCAAGATTTACTGTCAGCATGCCTACTAATGCATATGCAATTTGACTTCATTGTATGCCTCATGCACTCTAGTGCATTTTTGTTTTAATTCACTTATTTATTTATCTATTTCTATTGTATTTGGTTGTGCTTGAACTCCTTTAGATCCTTGTTGCCTTGTGTGCTCCCATTATTCTCATCTGCACTATGGTTCTCTGGGTCTGAAAACTTTTACAGCCACATTCCACTTGGCCATTCTTTCCCACTTAGTACCATTCCCCAATGGAAATCCATTTTCATGCAGTGCCACTTTTCAAGTGAGAGAGCATTCCAATTTCTTTACATTGGCATCCTGCTTCCATTGTGAACTCTAATATCAAAAGTGGATTTTTTTCACTAAGTAATTTTAGACAAGTAGATAAGTTGCATCTAACAAATCCTTCCCTAGAACTCATATGCTTAACACAGATATTATTCACACACCATCTCTTAAGCTCTTTGTTTTCTTCCACATCAAGCTTGCAACTATCTACACATATCTACCTTCAAGGCCATGGAGCCTTACTTTTCCTTTCTATGCCCATTAATGACATTTTTAACCTACTAGATTCATGTCCTATGTGAGGATTCTTTCTTTTGTAGTACCTGCAATTTATTCACATTCTGGAGTATCAACACAATTATTCTTCTATTATGCTCTTCTCGAGTTCTTTATCCACTTTCCATTACTTTCTCTATAGCTCTTTTTTACCTCATCCAACTTCTGTAAGCAATGCCATGCCTCCATGATCCTAAGATTTGATCCTATTCTTGAATTGATCTGGTTATACCTCTAATCCTGACAAACCTGCAAGCAACCATCTTGTTAGAACTATACATATCATACAAAAATTGTCAATTAAATATACAGGTACCTTTTATGTTTAATTCATGAAGAAAAATTATATCACATTTATCCAAAATAGACTGATTCCAGGTCATTCTCCTCTGAATCATCTTTCCAACGAATAAAATCTCTCCCCAATCGGATATTAGAGTTGAAAGTTAGGGCTCCCTGAAAAACCACTTTCAGCCCCCTTAGTTGATATAGAAAAATCGAAAACTGCAAAGGCGCTTCCTTCAAACCAAGTTCCACGTGACCACGGCTCGAAACAGTGGGCTTAATCACCCTTTAGCACCTTTCTCCATGTTCTTCTACACAAGAGCTTGCGCGAACACCAAGTTTGAGGGCTGGTTTACTTCCAGACCCTTCTTACCCTAGCATGGGACCGACGCTGGGACCAAGTCCTCTAGACTTCGGCCTTCGGTTGTTTTCCCCTATCAACTTTTGTTTTCCCCTGAAGTTGTACTTCGCCAAAGCCTTTAATAACTCCACTAGCAAAAACAGACGATCGATATTTAATCTCCCGTCGAATGGATGGTCCTGCCCTCATCTGGAGGCTTCAATGAGATCAATGGATACGACTTAATTAGGCATTGAGACAGACGGTGCTCAACCAATTCAGAAATTCAGTGCTTCGGGGCTCCAAGATATTTCCATTCCTAAGTATTCCACTTCCCTGGAGTGGCAATCCTCCGAAGTACTTACCTATGCTCCCTCTGCTGGATCCAATGGTCACAAGAACTCCCAAAGGGTCTTAGATCAACAGACCGCATGAATTCGCTACTTCGGGACTCCGGGACATTTCAAATCTTGAGTCACTCAACTCCCTAGAGTGATATCTTCCAAAGTGCTTACGCCATCCTTCCACTACTTGATCTAACGGTTGAGAAATGTCCTAAAGGGATCCTAAATCGATGGTCTATGTGCCTTCGTGACTTTGGGCTTCGACACTTTTCACTCGTAGAGACTTGAAAACCCCTGCAGTACCAAGTCTCTGGACTATGAGATATACTGTCGCATGTCTTCTGGGATCAATGGTCGATATGTACTCTGGCCTTCGGGAGTTCTCGATCCAATGCAGACTGCCACATCTTTTTCCTCCAGAGTGCCTAGTCTCTAGACTGCACAATCTGTCACCATGAGGTGAAATACTAGAAGCGGACACATGGCCCAATCAGGTGGGTGACACATGTCATGTTCTAACTGACATTTCAATCTTCCACAAGTTAAAAAATCACTGACACATGGCACACATCCCATGTGGCCACATCATCCCAGGTGACGTCCGTGAGCCACGTCACTTTAGAATTTTGGGCTTCAGAATATTTTACGCTTGGATTCCTCAATATCCTGAACTTTGAATTTCCGAACTGCTTAACCTTCCAGGGTCCACATCACCTCCAGGTGACATCATCATTCCCCACCACTTCGGCTCTTCAGGCTTCGAAACTTCCAGCTTCAGGATTTTCCACACTAGCACACTCCAATTCTCTTGAACTTTGAATTCCCAAAATGGCCAATCTGTCGACACATGTCTCCCTTATCGGACGATCCATATAAACTCCGGACTTTGGGACTTCGAGAGATACTGTTGCAAATATCAACGACCACAAGTGATTGCGGAGAATCAACTCACTCACTCTTTAATTTCCTTGTCGATCTCCGCAAAGCGAAGATGCTCGTCCATAGTGGGATTGATATCCACCATTGATCTGTCAATCTAGCAAGATCAACGATCCTGAAAAATTGCAGGCTCACAACTTGTAGAAACGTTAATTTTCTTCTTGATCCCTGCAATTCCTCCCCACCATTGATTTCTCTCCAATGAGATCTGATGGTTGTGACTTAACCCTCGCTTCAACTTCATTAGATGACCCTTGTTCACCTACCCTCCGATCCAAGAATCTCGGATCTCTCTTGATCCCACAGTGGCGATCGCTCTCAAATTCGAAAGGGACGATCACGATCCTTCGATCCCTTACAAACGATCTATGACGTTCTAGTTCCTGCATGAAATATGTAACGCCATTCCTCCTGAGCTTTTCGACTTCAAGGTCAGAATTCGATCTCAACCAAAAGACTCTGACCAACAGACCCGCCCCATATTGGCCTGGTGTTTCAACTAAAAGTTCTGATACCAAACTATAACATACCCAACCACCCACAGGCTGGGCTATGCCACTATATCTAATTGCAACACACCCAACAACCAGCAGACGGGGCACACTGCAGTCCCAACACTCAGGTCTCTGAACGGATCTCGAATTATAACAACATTTAATCTGAAAACAAGCATGAAAGAACCACATGCATTAATCAAGATTCATGCCACAACATAAAAGAGATAAACAACGTGTCGTGCACAACAAATAGCCAGCAGACAGGCACATTAAAAATACATATCTCAGAGATAATTAAATACATAGAGGAAATAAAAATTACACAGAAAACACAGAGAGCACTTATCTTTGCAAGTAAACGTTCACCAACTGGCTACAGACCAAGGACATTCCTCCCAACCATAGACATTGTTGTTCATTTACTCTCAACAACAGGTCACCCCTGAGCTAGGGCTATGAATCCACAAGGACAGTTCCTAGGCCAAGTCTAAACACACATCAATTGTCTAAGTAGCACTCATGTTTCCCAACCTCACAACATATCCTAATTTCCATCTCTCTTTCCCCCTCAGCCTGCACAACCCCAAATGAACACCTTTCTCTGCCATGCAGTCCCTGGGGCTGTTCCATTTCTCTCCAGGGCTCCAGTTTTACTGGTCAGGAAATCTCCCTACTGGAAACTCCAAGAACTCTCAACTATGGAAAGTTCCATCTGAACTTCCATCAAGCTCATGCACATAGGCATCCATTCCCTCCTGCATTTATTAGTAAATCATTACATCTATTCAACGATGGCTCTCCTCTTCCTTCCATTCGTTTCCATGCTCAGTCCAAGAGCACACGAACTAGAAGTAGTGAGTGAAGAGGAAGAAGAACAAGGGAGAAGAAGATGAACTAGGAAGAATGACCCCCCTAACTTCACCCCAAGCCACCCTCACACAACCATTCATATCCACGCTCAGACCAAGAGCATATGAATGTAACAAGAGTGAGGCTCCCAAAAATGAAGAGTGGAAAAGGTGTAACAATGAATGAACAAGTGAACCCCCACCCAAAAAAAATATTGGTTTATATAATTACTTGGAAATCAAGAACCGCATGGCCTGCCCCAAGAATCTCATGTAACCCCTTTTCTCCATAAAATCAATTATGGGTAAATAAATAAAATAATAATAAAAATAATTAGCCACTCAAGCCCCCTCTCTCGTGGAATCATAGCTCCCTATCTCTTTTTTCCTTGTCGGTCTTGCATCCAACGATGTATTTCTATTAATATATGAAGTATTACATTTTCTAGGCACTCTGGCCCCTTTTTTACTTTACTGGCTCACTAGCGTAAGTCACAATTACATAATACATTATAGTTCATAAGGGTTAAAACTAGGATGTTACACAACCTGTGTATACACAAGTTGTATAATTGTAGCCTATGTATATGCACAAAAATTCAAATTTTTGAATTTTGATTGAGAAAAATGGGGAAACTCAGTCATGGATGATTTTAGGGGCTAAATTTCGCTCATGGGCTAAATTTCCATGGTTTTTCCAAAAACGAGATTCGCTATTTTAAAAATGATTCTCCCAAATTCTATATGATAAAATTATTTTACATTAAAAATCACCAAAAATTTATAAAAACTATATAAAATCCTTATAAATTTGAATATTTTTACAAAAATATCGCCAAACATTTATAGTTGGCATATGAAGGATTAGTAAGATTCGCCAAGGTTTCTACATTTTTAAACAAATTTCCATCCTTAAAATCATCCCTGAACTCAGTCTACAGAGGGAAAGGGAAGGCCATCAAAGAATTATGCATAGAGTGTGGCAAAAATTTCTATAACAAAAAGTATGATCTCACTACACCTTTTAGATTCGTTGTTGTTTAAGGTATCTGTTGTGCTACTTATATGTTTAATATAATGCACTCATTAATTATCAATCCAAGATTCGTAATCAACAGAGTTACAAGACACCAGTAAGAAAGGTAATTTCTAATGTGACGAGTATAGAATCAAACTAAATTATGTATGCTGTAAACAAATCAAAATAGCAAACTACAATGCACTTTGGTTGTCTTTCACAAAGAGGCTATCTATTCCATTATGGCACATGCAAGTATGAGATGGAATTGGTTTGATAGATCAACTCTGATGTCTAACCCAGAAAACTAACTATGCAATCCACACTTTCTGAAAGGAAATCACACATCAATCAGCATAGCATGGGTAGTTCAATAGTCAATATGTTGGTTCTATTGTGGTTCACAATGAACTTCACTAGTTCTTATCCAAGTAGTTTTGACTATTGCTGCCAACATCTATGATCACTCAAGGAAATCAAATTCATGAGAACAGAAACAGAGCATATGCAAAAACAGAGCAATTAAAGATCTCTAAGCAATTATAGAATGGAAATCTTAATCTAAGCTGTACTGCTATCATCTAACAGAGTTAAAGCTTTAGCTAATTCAATGTTTATACTACTGAAAACAAACACTAATGCTAATCTACGAAGAGGCTGACCTTTGTTGGGCGGTGGGCCCTTGCCGCTTCAACAGGTCAGCTACTGAATTCTACAGGAAGCTTTCTTTTAACACACACATTACTCTCACTCACACTTCAAAACATAAAATCAAAACTCTCTTTAACAACTCAACTCATTCTTAATCATAGATAATCAGAATATGGAGATAAATTGACATTCCATTAATCTTCACTCAGGATATGTTCTGTACTATCATACGCTGCTTACATATTGGTGATATGTTAACTCTCCTACTACCTTTACCATCCTTGCCACGGCTATTTAATAGTATAAATCATGAAACACAAGGAGGTGAAGTGATTTGCAAATCAATCAGTTGTTAAGTTTAATCATTCGGTTACATCTTCAGCTTCATCCTCATGACACGAAGTGCATGAGGATGAGGCAATCAACAAACTATTCTTATCATAGCAAATATACGTCCACCATTTGACTTAGGAGAGATCTGGCACTTAACTTAGTGCATTAGGCTCTTCCATATTAGTACTGGATCGTAACACGTAGATGGTACTGGATCATGATAGTGTGCAAAAGGTGGTAACGGATCATGACAGAGTGTGGCCATTGGTACCAGATCATAACAATGCGTGTTGTTGGTACCAGATCATAACAGTGCATGTTTTTGGTACCGGATCACAATAGGTAAGATTTAGTACCGGATGTGTTTGGTACCGGATTCAAACAACAGCAGTCTTGGTGCGTAGGTACCAGATAGCTGAGCTGGTACAGGAATGCTAGACATCTAGAGCTCAAAGATTCACATATGACAAATCGAGCATTAGTAGATGAAATATTTAATTCCTTAACTCAATAAACCAAAAAATGCATGAATTAACCATACTTTACCTTATGACCTTATTACTGGCAATTGGTAGTGCTCTTGTCATTCACTCAAGCTTTAGGTAGGCCAAAAAGGTATAGGTGAAGAGTATAATAGGGTAATGGGAATGTCAATTTCAGGTCTCAACAGTATTAATAAATCACATACTAAGGAACTATGGGATAGATTGCAAGTTTTGTATAAGACAATGTCCCTAATAAACAAACTATTTATTTAAAATAAATTGTACCTTCTTAAGATGAAGGGTGGTGACTCCATGATAGAGAATCTTAATGCATAATTTATCACTATGATAAGCCAGTTATCCAAGGGATATTAAAATGTATGAAGAATATAAATTTATTACTCATTTATGTTTTTCCCAAATTCATGGCATAATCTTATTGTGGTCATTATTACTACATCTACTTTAAACATCAAGGATGTAGTTTCATCCTTTTTATGAGAAGGTACTGAACTAGAAATGCTAAGGACATGGTCAAAAGTCACATCACTCTCCAAAAGAAGAGTGGGATTGGTTGAACATTGCATCAGCGATGTCACTTCCTTAGACTTGTCACTCTCCAAGAGAAGAGTGGGATTCACTGAAGATTTCATCGGCATGACCACTTTCTCAACCGTTGGTTGAGTAGGATGTGAGACAACATGGTCAAGAGACATATCAGCCCCCAAAACAAGAGTGGTTTCAGATGAAGATTGCATCGGCATGAATGCTTCCTCAACCATTGGTTGAATATAATGTGAGACAACATGGTCAAGAGATGTATCACCCCCAAAAACAAGAGTAGTGTCGGCCAAATATTTCATCGCCACAACTGCTTCCTCAACCTTTGGTTGAATATATTGTTGGGAAACTGAAGATGACTCAGAACTAGAAGGGCCAACAGACAAGAACCACGCATCTTGTACCACGACAATAGGAGAGCATAAATGAGTTAGGTGATATCCTTTGCAAAGTCTACAATGGAACTTGGGATTAAGTATTATATGTATAGGCTTCTCAATCGTATCAATTCCCCCAACATGACTTGTAGTGGCCAGTGACATGCTCCTAGCATGACTTGCATAGGCTAGTATCGGATCGCCAACATGACTTGCATAGGTTGGTGATGTTTTTCCAATGTGACTAGAAGTGACTAGAGTCGTCCCCCCAACATGACTTGGAACGTTTGGTTGCTTTCCCACAACATGACTTGCAGCAGCTCGTTGTTGATCTCCAACATGACTTACATAGGTTGGTGTCATGAAAGACTATGAAGTTATCATCCTATATGGGAACACTTGCGAGGAAAAAGTGATTAATACAGATTACCCATGTGAGGATATATATTTCCCCCTGACAAAGGAATTTTGTTTGGGGGGTTGCCTAGATTAGAAAATTGATTCCACCCTGATGTAATACCATAGGTTGGAGGAGGATTTTCCATATCAAAATCATTTGTGGGAAAAGCCATTATGGATGAAGGATAGACATATGGGATATATGAAGTAGAAACACCGCCCATTTTTCCATTCCATCCTTGAAAACTATAACTAGGATTGGGTCCTATCGTAGGAAATGACTGAGGGATATGCCCTCCACAAAATGGGAAAGGATTATAAGGAGGCAACGTGCCCCCCGACCCAAAACTAACATTGACGTTGGGAGTTGGAAAGGAGGATGACATGTGCAAAGTCATATTCGACATACCAAAAGAAAAAGGATTAGAGGCGAGAGGCATTGACTGATTACTATAACAAGGCATCCCCATGAAAAAGGTGCCAGGGAGAGTGGATATTGATGATCATGAAGTCATACCACTCGAAAATATAAAAGGATTTGTCTCCATGGACTGAGTTGAGCTCATGGACTGGGTAGCGCTAACTGAGGGAATCCATGGAATCCAGGTAACTGATGATGAGGGAGTTACAGGGACTCCACTAACTATAGTGAAGTTTGGAGTTGAATCAATACTCAAAATGGTATGATCGTGAGCCTGAGAAATGGAGATGTACATACCACGTTTATTAATTCTACGCCTTTCAAGAGACGGCTTCAATATCAAAACAAACTGTGGTAATTGAATCGAGAGCCGATGAGACTACGAGGAGGGTTGTCTCACTCCACTATGACTAAAAACTCATGATGAAATCCAAAATCCTAAGGCCAACTAATATACAAAGAGCACACTCCTAAATAAAACTATAATCCAAATGCACACAAACAAGTGAGAATGGCTGAAAGGGGACCTCTCAAACTAAAGAAGGTATGCCTCTCCTAGGAGGGGATGAAACTCTCGAACAATAGAGTGGAGGTAACATAATCAGTTATAAGGACCCTTATGGAATTCACAGTGTGATTGGTCAGATCCCTCCAAATATAAAATCCTCCATAATGTTTGTGTGTTGTCTAATCCCTATCTGACTCAAGGTACTTGTAGAATAACCCCTGCAAGTAACCTGTTTGGATACCTAGGTCATGCAACTAAGGTCATCATGATATAACCAATTCTTGGGCGAACATTCGCAGGTCAGGTCCGTCGTATGGGAAGGGTAGCTAATCTCGAAGCTCAAGAAGCACCAAGGTACCCCAAGAACCACTAGATATGAATAGAACCCCAGAATTATCTCTGATGCTAGGAAGGTATTGGAGGGATATTGGTGCAAACAACTTCACGTGACCTCATGATTATCTCTAGTTTTAGTGGACTCTCTCGAGGACACAATTTATGCAATGGGTTTCACCACTCCTTGGTCAGACACATATGTTGAATTTTGTAGCCTTGGAGAAGTTTACTCACAAAATCCTATTCCAAGGCCCTAAATCCTAAACTTGTTTGTGTACCCTAAAAAATAAAATGTTTCTAATCAATTTTAATTATTGCACATTAATTTTAGTGGCATATGTTTACTCAAGAGGTATGTTCGTGAAACTAATGGTGTTATGACTCAACATATGAAACACACACATGTAAATAACACTGCTAAGTACTAGTCTTGTTTTTCAAAAGAAATGGTATGCTATTAAATGTTGTGCACAAGATGCAATCTCTTCCAATTTCAATGACAATGCAATATTTCCTGAAATTCCCAGACTAATGCAATCTAGACAAAAGTGCAAATGCTTCAAATGAAATGCAATTTTTTTGTATTTTCAATATAGGAAAATGAAAATGAAAAAACCAAAACATTTTTTTATTTTCAATATCAAGGAATGAAAATGAAAAAATGAACTAATAACCTGTCAGAAAGGCCCTACCGCAAGCATAGGAAGACAATCCAAGAAGGACACCAAGAATCTACTACTCAGACCTAAATGCAAGGACTAAACATGAGAAAAATAACAAGAATCAAGTTTTCCAAAAATTCAACAACAAAATAGCTTCCTATATCTCTGAAAGCACTCAACAGATAGAACAAAGACCCAAGAAGACTCAACAACACTTAGAACCCACCCAACAAACACCAAACTAAGCCAAAAAAGGCTTAGAAAAATATGCATGCAACTATTCAAGAAAAAAATGCATATGTATGTGCCCTAGACATTGACAGCTTGCGTATGCACACGATTATTTAGGGGAAACCCATGTATGCCAATAAAAACACTAGCTGGGTAAGGATCAAGCAAAGAAACTCATATATACAGTAATTTATAGGTTGTTAAGCTACAGGCGACACGAAAACTTAGGCAAATAGAGAGCAATCAAAGAGAAAAATCACCAACAAACCCCAAAAAGGAGAAATCCCCAATGGAGACGTCAATTATGTTATGAGAAAAATATCTATGGTTTGGGGTACGACCACAATAGACAGAATGACACCAAGAAATCAACTCAAATCTCAAGTATGCTAGATAAATGGAAATGCCAACAAAAGAAAGGATAGAAGCCTACATATTTTGAACGCTCGTAGGAGACGAACGTTGAGATCACAATCCAATGGTTGATAGCTACAACTTGTCCTCATCATCCAAGATACACAAGAATATGGAAAATGTATGAAATTTTGACATAGAAAATTTACCCAAGGAGAATAATATAGACATTTTCAACATATAATTGGACGAGAAAAGGGTATTTCTATTAATATAATCAGGAGGAGTACATAGGTGACAACGTCATGTATCAACAACATGTCGAAACTAAGAAATTAAGTCCCTCCACCTTGGCCTTAAACACCTCAATCCTCCACAAGGATAGCTCTCAAGTTCTAGGGGTAATTGGGTTCCTCCTTCATAAGATAGGGAGAGCTTGGGTGTTGAACATAAGGAGAATTTAGACTTAAAGGAATAAGGGATGTAGACTCAATATAAGGAGAAATTTCTCTAGAGTGTATTTGCTCTCAACTTTTCCCTCTCCTTCAAGGCTTGTATATGGCTCAATTTATAGCCTCCAAAGGGAATTGAAGTGTCTAATCAGAGTGTTTCCAAGATATTGAAGGCCAAGGGTCATGGATCCCATGACTTGTCATGGAAAATATTTTTTGTTTTGAGCACAAAACCTGATGTACACAGGATGTAATGGAGCAACCTATGTATAAACAAGTTGTATAATTGTAGCTCGCGTATATGCACAAAAATTTGAATTTTTGACTTTTGATTGATCAAAATGGGGAAACTAAGTCTATAGAGGGAAAGGGAAGGCCATGAAAGCATTATGCATAGAGTGTGGAAAAAATTTCTATAACAAAGAGTATGATCTCACTACGCCTTTCAAATTTATTGTTGTTTAAGGTATCAATAAATCCAATACTAAGGAACTATGGGATAGATTACAAGATTTGTATAAGAAAATGTACCTAATAAACAAACTATTTCTTTAAAATACATTGTGTCTTCCTAGGATGAAGGGTGGTCACTCCATGATAGATATTATTAATACTTAATTTATCATTATGATAAGCCATTTAGCCAAGTGATATTAAAATGTATGAAGAATATAAATGTATTATGCATTTATGTTTTTTCTAAATTCATAGTATAATCTTATTGTGGTCATTAGTACTGCATCTACTTTAAACATAGAGGATGTAGTTACATCTTTGTTATGAAAAGAAATGAGGTGAAATTTAATAGTGGTTTGAACCAATGATGCATTTTTTGTGAGAGGTCATCAATGAAATCAAGATAATCCCCTTTTTTTAGAAGGTACTGAATTGGAAATTATAAGGACATGTTCGAAAGATGCGTCACTCTACAAAAGAAGAGTGTGATTGGTTGAAGATTGCATCAACGATGTCACTTCCTTAGACTTTTCACTCTCCAATAAAAGAGTGGGATCGACCGAAGATTGCATCGACATGACCACTTCCTCAACTGCTGGTTGAATAGGATGTGAGACAACATGGTCAAGAGACGTATCACCCACTAAAACAAGAGTGGTGTCAGTCAAATATTGCATCGATATGACCGCTTCCTCAACCATTGGTTTAATAGGATGTGAGACAACATGGTCAAGAGATGTATCACCCCCCAAAACAAGAGTGGTGTCGGCCGAATATTTCATTGGCACAACTGCTTCCTCAATTGCTAGTTGAATAGATTGTTGGGAAACTGAAGATGTCTCAGAACTAGAAGGGCCAACAGACAAGGAGCACACATCTTATACCACGGCAGTAGCAGAGGAAAAATGAGTTAGGTGATCTCCTTTTCAAATTATACAAAGGAACTTGGTCTTACATCTTATATGTTTAGGCTTCTCAATCATATCAATGCCCCCAGCATGACTTGCACTGGTCGGTGACATGTTCCCAACATGACTTGCAGAGGCTAGTAGTGGATCTCCAACATGACTTGCAGAGGTTGGTGATGTTTGTCTAGTGTAACAAGAAGTGACTAGAGTTGTGCCCCTAGCATGACTTGGAACGGCTGGTTGCTTTCCCTCAACATGACTCGCAACGGCTGGTTGTTGATATCCAACATGACTTTTAGAGGTTGGTGTCATGAAGGGTTATGAATGTATCATCCCATATGGGAACGCTTGTGAGGAAAAAGTGATATGATATGGATTACCCATGTGAGGATATACATTGCCCCCCGACGAAGGAACTATGTGCAAGGGGTTGCCCAGATTAGAAAATTGATTCCACCTTGATGTAATACCAGAGGTTGGAGGAGGATTTTCCATAAGAAAAGCATTCGTTGGAAAAGGAATTGTGGATGAAGGATAAACGGATGGGATATATAAAGTAGAAACACCACCCATTTGTCCATTCCATCCTTGAAAATTATAACTAGGATTGGGTCCTATTGTAGGAAATGACTGAGGGATATTCCCCCCACCAAATAGGAAAGGATTATAAGGAGGTGACCTACCCCCCAACCCAAAATTAGCATTGACGTTGGGTGTTGGAAAGGAAGGTGACATGTGTGAAGTCATATTTGGCATACCAAAAGAAAAGGGATTAGAGGCCAGAGGCATCAACTGAGTACTATAACAAGGAATCCTCGTGAAAAAGGTGCTAGGGAGAGTGGATATCTATGATGACAAAGTCATGTCACTCGAAAATATAAAAGGATTCGTATCCATGGACCGAGTTGAGCTCATGGACTAGGTAGCGCTAACTGAGGGAGTCCCTAGAATCCAAGTAAATGATGACAAGGGAGTCACAGGAACTCCACTAACTATAGCGGAGGTTGGAGTTGAATCAATACTCAGAAGTGGAAAGGGCGAAAATATAAGAAGATGTAAGCCATTACACATCAATACAAGGATACTAGAAACCATTTTAATGATTACGATATTGATGGGCACATCGAGGAAAAGTGTTGGAAACTACATCCAAAGTTGAACCTGAAGAACCATAAGAAGGATGGGAAGAAAAATAATATTCTAGCCACATATTCGAGTAATCAGGTTGAAAGCAACTCTGATGTGGATGAGAATATTTTATACACATCAGTGCAAAAGGAGGTGAATCTAAGTATCCTTCAACACCAAGAAGAGAAGGAGATGACCAAACTCTTCCACATTAAGATTCAAGTCAAGAAGACCAAGATAGATGCTTTGTTCAACTCTAGTACACATGTTAATATCTTAGCCACAAATCTAGTCAAAACGCTTGGATTGGAGGTTCATGATCATCCTATACCATATCCATTGGGATGGGTAAGAAAGGGTGCAAAGATCAAGGTAACAAAGGACTGTAAGATTGAATTTTTTGTAAGTACTGATTTGATTTATGAAGTGGAATTCGAAGTGGTACCCCTTAACATATTTGGAGTAGTGCTTGAAATGCCCTCCATGTATGTGAGGGATGCAATATTCATGTGGAGAGTCAACCAGTACCAAATAATAAAGGATGGGAAGTCCTACATAATCAACATGCATAAAGGAAAGTCAAATATCTCACTAGTAAGTGCCAACCAAGCTAAGAAGTTGATTAGTTCCAGTAAGAAATGTGTTTTACTTTTCTTAAGAAAAAATTATCCAGATGATGAATTAATAAGAGTAAAGGCATCCCTAAAGGGGTGCACAAAAGAATAGAAACATTAGTTTGAGGATTTTCTATAGGAATACAAATAAGTGTTCTAGGAGCCTAAAGGGATACCACCCAAGAGCGAAGAGGAGGGCGAAATACAATTATTTCCAGACTCCCCATTATTGAAATTGGGATATATATATAGTTCATTCTGGAAGAAAATGAAGTGAAGAAGCAGTTGCAATAACTTTTGGAGTAAGGTGTGATTTGACCAACTTGCACCTCACCTTGTGGATCACCTATCATAATTGTACCAAATAAGGAGGGGACTTGGAGAATGGGTATCGACTACAAAGCATTGAACAAGATTACATTAAAAACTTGATACCCTCTACCTAGGATCAATGATCTATTAGATCAATTGAAACATGCTAAATATTTCACCAAGTTGGATCTCAAATAAGGATACCACCAGGTACACATCAAGGAAGAAGACACCTAGAATATTTCCTTCAAGAAAATGCAAGGTTTGTATGAATGTTTGGTCATGCCATTTGGTTTATGTATTGTACCAACTACATTTATGATACTGATGAATGATGTATTGTTTCCATATCTAGATTTATTTTTTATAGTCTATTTGGATGATATACTAGTTTATAGTGCTACTTGGGAGGATCACATCTCACATCTCATGCAAGTGTTAAATACTTTGAAGAAGCACCAAATGATTTCTAACCTCAAGAAATGTGAATTTGATAAGCAGTCTTTGGTGTCTTTGGTGTCTTTGGTGTATTTGGGGTATGTGATTGGTGGAGGGGAGCTCAGATAGATGCCACAAAGATGGAATCCATCATGAAATGTCCAATTCCTATAAATTTCATTGAATTTAGGAGTTTTGTTGGGGAAGCAGAGTACTTATAGAAGTTCATAGCTTCATTTTCAATGGTAGTTTCACCACTCCATGCCATAAAAATGAGTGGTAAGATTTTCCAATATGGAAAGAATCAACGCAAGGCTGCCAATGAGATGAAAAGAAAGATCAATAAAGCACTAGTTCTCACATTACCAAAATTTCAAAATCCTTTTAAAGTGGAGATAGATGCAAGTGGGTATTCCATGGGAGCAGTTTTGATGCAAGGAGGAAGGCCTATATGCTATCATTCTGAAATATTTCATGGGGAAGTTCTCAACTACCCTACCAAGGACAATGAACTATATGCCCTGGTTCAAGTTGTCAAGAAGTGGAATCACTATCTGATGGGAAAGGAGACCATCATACACACAAATCAATAGTCGCTACAACATTTGTGGGCTTAAAGTAAGCTACAACAAACCAGACATTACAAGTGGATGGGGTTTTTACAAAAACTTCATCTAGTCATCAAGTATAAGAATGGAAGAACTAACAAGTTGGAAAAAATGCTTTCAAGGCCACCCACATCCAACATTAAAACTTTAGAAACTCTAATGCACATGGATCCTTTTACCCATGATGAATACAAAGAGGGATATGCAGAAGATGAGGACTTCAAGGAGGTGTTTCAATATCTACAAGGGAAAAATCATATAGAAGAAGGTGACGACAAGGCTAACTATCATTTTCAGAATGGTTTACTCTACAAACTTGACAAGCTTTGTGTCCCTAAAGGTGAACGATCGCGGCTTATTATGGAGGCTCGCACCTCCAAGGTGGTAGAACATTTTGGTTTTGGGAAGATAGTTTCCAATTTATAGAGGTATGTGTACTGGCCCACAATGCAAGAAGATGTAGCAGGGTATATTAGAGGATGCATAATTTGTTGTACCAACAATCCTAGTAATAGGAAGCAAGGTCTATACCATCCCTTACCTGTACCCACTCGATCTTGGGAAATAATTTCCATGAATTTTGTGGGAGGTTTACCAACAACCAATAAGGGACATGACTATTTATTTGTGGTAGTTAACAGGTTCAACAATATGTGCATTCCCATACCTTGTAAAAATACCATCAAAGGACACGAAGAAGCAAACATGTTATTTGAACGGGTTTGGGTCCACGTTGGGATACCAAGAAGCATCATCTCAGACAGGGATACCATATTTCTTAGTAAATTTTGGACTACATTGTGGGAAAATATGAACACTAAGTGATATGTAAACTACCATGGATATTCCACTGGAACAGTTCATCATAATAGATCTAATACAATACTGAAATCTTTACTATAAGGTTAATTTCCTTTATATCTCTAGAATATTTAGTTACTAATAAAATAGATAAAATGTAGAAAAATAGAGATAAGAAAAAGCATTCACAACATCCACAAATAAACACAATATATGACCTGAGAAACCCAATATGAGAGAAAACCCAGCTAGAAGGTGAGGTTGTTTTGCTCTCTTTTCTCTAGTAAAGAAATGATGCAAGTACAAAGAAAGAGGCACTCTCTGTGGAGTTTCCTTTGACATGTGGCTTGTATGGCTGATATAGAATCTCTTCTCCTTTATTATTCTCATAGAATACCACTCTCAGATGTTTTTCTCAGCTATGGAACAAGATACAATGCAAAAGAATGGAACCCCTTCTCCTCCTAGTGGTCTGGTATTTAACATATCCCAATAGCCATCTAGGGATATATTTTTGACTTCCTCAACACTCAATTGTGATAGGGTTTTGAACCTTCTAGAATATTCTTGAAACTACAAATGTGGATAGCCCCACATGCATGATTAATGGGGGTTGATGTGGAATCCTCTCATACCATGGTGGTCAACACAGTAGGTCAACTTGCGAGAGGCATAAATTTTTCATACAAGCACTGATTAACGAAAGGTTTGCACCATTGGAAAGGTCTTAATGTGTAGAATAGTTTCTCAGATCCCAAGTTGTGCTAGGAAATTTTTAACCCCAAAAAATCTCATTTGATGACTCAAAATGGTCCTAGAAGGTTCCAGACCCCAATTTTCCAAACTAAGACCTGCCATTAAAATGGCCTTGGAAGTTGATTCCTCCAATTTTTTCCACTCTAAAGAGATCGAGATAGATGAAAAACAATATAATGATCCAATACATATCATACCTCCCCATTTACGGAGGGTTTTTGTCCCTAAAATATTTACTGAATGAGGTGAGGAAATTTTTCCTCTATTTTCTCCTTGGAGTACCATTTTTCTTTGCCTGGAAGTTTTCCATTCAACCTAATATGCCAAAGGTCATGCTTCCCCTATCTTGTAGCTCTAGACCACTTCTGCAAAACTATGTCTTATGTCAACTATGCCTGAGCATCTAGTGCTAAATCCTCTATGGAAGGTAGGACCTTCTCCTCCTCTTAATCCAACATGGAGGGCTCATAGAGTTTGAGATTCTCCACATTCACTACTAAGTAAATGCACATGTATGGGGGTAGACTGATTTTGTAGGAATTATCTCCCACCTTTTCTAATACCTCAAAAGGACCATACCACTGAGCCTTTATCTTCTTACCAGGACCTTGTATTATTTCCTTATTTAGTTGTAACCATACTCTATGTTTGACGGGAAGTTTTGGATACAATTTTGAGGAAAATACTAAGTAGCGAGGAGATGCGTAGAAACAAAATAAATAAGAGAAGGCAGGAGAGGATTGTGCAATAAAAGCATACATGGAATAAAATCAAGAAGATCAAGAAGATCAAGAAGATCAAGAAAATCAAGAAAATCAAGAAGATCAAGATGATAAAGAAAAGAAAGAAAAACAGGGAAACAAAAGAACAAAAGCTCGGACTTGCACAACACATGCAGGAGCAAAAACATGAAAAATCCACCCGAACCAAGATTTGTAACTGACTCATGATGAGGTGTCATAGGGTTCTTAGCCCTACTTTTCATGTATAAATATGGAATGGG